>NW_019168481.1:7622490-7887168 GCF_002303985.1 Durio zibethinus | reverse complement strand
ATGATTATAATTTCTTTTATATTTGTAATTTTAACAAAATATGGTAAACATGAGAAGAACAACTATTCTATTATTTTTATCTTTTTTTTAATATGAATATATAGATTCATATTTTGGTATAAATAAATTATAAAAATTTCATTTAAAAAAAAAATCAAAACACATAAAAATCATTAATCAGAGTCCAAGTTCATCCCTTATCCAAATAAATAAAGCCAAAATATAAACTTACCTATCATATTATTCTCAATGCTTGTGACCCAATATGTGTGTGTATATATATATATATATATATATATATATATATATATATTGCATTATTAAATTTCTCTGCAGTTACTAAGCTGAAAATTATTGATAGTGAAAATAATTTTTTTAATTCGAAATGTAACTCAATAAATTTACATAATTAATTTAAAAATGAAGAGAGATCAACTTATACTAATGTAAAAATTAAAAAGTTTTACATATTTTTTAATTTTTATTTTAATAAATCTAAAATATTGGAGAGTCAAATGAAAAAAAATGAGTTAATCTCATCCTTAGATTTATTAAAATTAATAGTTATAAAAGTGTAAAATTTATGGTGTAAGTTAATTATCTCCCTTTTAAAATATATCATCTTATATATTTTGAAATTTAAATTTATAATATTCTTTTTATTTTCAAGACGTGATTTTTATAAAAAAAAATACTCTCTCCTTTTCAAAAATATTTAGATTGTATTAACTTTCACTGAGCTTAAGAAAAAATTTTGAATTTAATGTATTTAATATTAAATTTAAATTTTTTATAAAACTAAAATTTTACGAATTTTAATATTAAAAAGTAAAAAATTATAAAATATATTTTGAAATATAAAATAATAAGAATTTTAGATATTAAAAAAATATTAATTTTAAAAATATTTCAAAAAATTTAAAAAAATTTGAAAGACCGGAAAAGAATAATATTTTTTTGTAAAAAATTTCATTTTAAAAAACTCTTATCAAAACACGTAAAAATCATTAATTTAGTCCACGTTGATCCTTATCCAAATAAATAAAGTCAAATGTAAACTTACCCATCATATTATTCTGAATTATTGTAACCCAATATATATATATATATATATATATATATATATATATATTGGTTTCAAGAAGGCAGAGCCTTTAAGGGAGAAGGGAAAAATGTTGGAGTCACCTTATGTTTTTTTAAAGCTTGTTTGGTCACTAAACTAAGTAATTGAAGACATATATAATATATGTATATTGCATTATTAAATTTCTTTGTATTTACTAAGTTGATAATTATTGGTAGTAAAATAATTTTTTAATTCAAAATGTAACTCGATAAATTTTCATAATTAATTTTAAAATGAAGAAGATTTAATTTATACTAATATAAAATTAAAAATTATATATATTTTTTAATTTTTAATTTTAATAAATTTAAAAAATTGAAGAATTAAAGGAAAAATTAATTAATTTCATCAATTGAATTTATTAAAATTAATAATTAAAAAAATATAAAATTTTATGATTTAAGTTAATCCTCTCATTTTAAATATATCATCTTATAATTTTGAAATTTAAATTTACAATATTTTTTATTTTCAAGATGTGATTTTTATAAAAAATAATTTTTTTTTTTTGTAAATATATTTTTAGTTCCTTGATTTATCGTAGCCATTTGTCAGTATTCATAAACCGACAAATATGTAAAATTAACAGTCACTGCCACAACCGATTATGTTAGCTTAACCGGCCACGCTAGCGTTACAGCATAAAGACTAAGCTAATCGTTTAAAGTGTCCCACGTGGCGGATGATGGTGGTTTGATTAAACTTTTGTTTCTGATTGTACCCAACCAAATGAAGGGAGGTGATGCGAAATGACGCGTGGGGCCCAAATGTGGTGGCCCATGTCCGAATCTCTGTCGTTTTTTAAAGGTTTGAAGGAAATATAAAAAACCTAACGCTATATTTGAATAATATTAATAAAATAATAATAATAATAATAATTTTAAAGAAAAAAAATAGTACATATAATCTTTATTTAGATAATTAAAATTAATAATAAAAAAAAGAATTTCAACAATTATTATTTGAATAAAAAGTAAAAATAAATAATTTATTATAATAATATTTTTTAATTATAAACTTTTTATTATCTGTAATTTTAAAACACTCTTAGATCATGATATATTTTTATCTTGTCTTACCTCACAATTGTTGATATATCAATGATTTTTAATCAAGTAAAACATGAAATATTTTATATGGATTTTGAGCTATCTGTCATCTTATAAATCCAAAAAATATATTTATTTATATTTAACAATTCATCAAAATCAAATCACCAAAAAATTATAAAAAAATTTTATATTGGAAGAGATATAAAACTTACTTGAAAAAAAAGATGATTTTAAAAAAATTATAAGATGATTGTGAGCTGCTTAAGTTTTTTTATTAAGTTTTTAGTATTAATAAAAAATGAATATAATAGTCTTTTATAAAAAAAAAAAAACTTTTCAACTTTATTTTTTCTAGCTTTTCTTCCAAATTGGAGTATTAAAAAAATTGAGTTTAGAAGGGAAACTAAAAGTTACTTGGTTTCCACCTCTTTCCCTTTGTTTAAATTAAAAATTTATCAAAACAGGGAATGAGGATTTTGTTTCACTTACATTCTTTTACTCTCCTTTCCTTCCTCTCTCCTCAATCCAACACACTGTAAAAAAGATAAAATTGTCTGCTAAGAGCCTTG
Organism: Durio zibethinus; assembly: GCF_002303985.1. The sequence goes on along the minus strand of NW_019168481.1, from coordinate 7,884,421 downwards.
GACAAGTAAAAAGAAAAAAATAAAACAAGAAAAAAAAAACCTTGAATGAAAATTTGAAATAATAATTGGTTAAATTAATGTGCAAAAAGTTTAGAAAAATAGTTTACTTTGCTCATTGTTTGGTTGATTCTTTTGATATTTTCTTTTTATTTTTTGAGAGTTAAAAGTGCATTATAAAAGATAAATACTAAAATTTTTTAAAATTATATATAAGATATGTAATTTTTCAATGATAAAATGGATGATTTTACTTTTATACGGATTATATGTTATAAATATAAGTAATTCATATATGCTATAAAATTTTTAAATTTACATTCAAGGTTACAAGACTATTATATGCATTTTAAATAAGTTATATTAATTTTTTTAAAAATATATCATGAGGATTTTAGCCAAAAAAATATCATGAGGTTGTGTCAATCCTCAAATTTATTTACAAAATTTAAAAAATTTCATCGATTGTATTAAGTAATTTTTTATGTTTGGCATAGATTCTAATAAACATTGCTATGGTTTAGGATTTAATTCATATTAAATCATTCCTTTATTATATCTGTCATAACGTCTAGATCCGGGGATCTATCGCTAGACATTGACTTTTAGGGAGTCGCCACCAATCTTTTTTATCTAGGTGCGATTGGCCACCTATGGAATCTGTCCTTTTAGGGAACACCTAAGTTTAAGGGTCCCTAAAAGAATAGGTTCAGGTCTGCTAACCAGAACAGGGTTCGGGAGTTCGATTACATGTGAGGAAGGTTATAGCACCCTCACAACGCCCATCAAAAGATGGTACCAGCTTAAATTTGTGTTATCCAAAAGCCTTAAAATTTTACCAAGTAATTAATTATTGGAAATTATTCTCAATTGACTCTAATACTTTTAGCAGAAAATTGAGAAAATTTCCTCACCTCAAGAGTATGTAAGAAAAACTACTATTTCACTTGCAGAGGCTCCATCGTCGGATTATTTAAACAAAATCAAAATTAAGATAGAAAGGAAGGAAAGAATAATTTTTTTTTTGTAGGGAAAATTGATACTTTCAACTTTTCCCCAAAATATTTTTTGGAAATTTCGATTTTCAAAGAAAATTGATACTTTCAATTTTTCCTCAAAAACCCCTTTTTTTGAAAATTTATTTCTAAGGAAAATTGATACTTTCAACTTTTCCCCAAAAATATTTTTTTTGAAATTTTGATTTTCAAGGAAAATTGATACTTTCAACTTTTCCCTAAAAATATTTTTTGGAAATTTATTCTTAAAGAAAATTGATACTTTCAACTTTTCCCTAAAAATATTTTTTTTTTGAAATTTATTTCTGAGGAAAATTGATACTTTCAACTCTTCCCCAAAAATATTTTTTGGAAATTTATTTCTAAGGAAAATTGATACTTTCAACTTTTCCCTAAAAATATTTTTTTTCGAAATTTATTTTTCTTTTAAGGAAAATTGATACTTTCAACTTTTCCCTAAAAATATTTTTTTTTGGAATTTTTTTATTTTTATTTAAAGAAAATAAAATAATAAAAAATAAATAAAAATAAATAAAAAGAATATTACATAAACCTAATCTAATAAATAAAAAATAAAATAAACAAATAAACAAAGAAATAAAAAAAAATTCAAAGAAAGAAAAAAAATAAAAAAACCTGGAGCGGCTCAGATCGCGGCTCGGCTCGGCTCAAGGAAGAGAAAACGGCTCGGGGGGAGCGGCTTGGCGGCTTGGCGCGGCTCGGCTCGGCTCGGAGGGGCAGGCACGCGCGGGTCAGAATCGGGTCGACGCTCGGGTCGGGTCGGGTTTTTGGCAAAACGCGCGGATCCTCTGATTAACTTAAAGCCAAAACGACATCGTTTTGGGAGGGTATAAAAGGCAATCCCCTTTCGTTTTTTTCGACAGAACGCTTCTCCCTCTCTCTCTCTTCTTCCCTTTTCCTTTCCCTTCTCTCTAAAAACTGAAGAACACCGATGCCGGATTCTGGAAAATGTCGTCGGAATCTGGAAATTTCACCGGAAGTTGGCCGGAAGATCGTCGATTTCTGGGATTCTTTGTCGAAAACTGGGCTGGTCGCCGGAAACTTCAAATGTCGCCGGAATTGTTGCCAGAAAAATTCAAGGTTCGTCGGAATTTTCGCCGGAATCTGGAAATTTTCCCAGAAATTTCCAGAAAAATTTTTTCGCCAAAATTTCTAAAATTTTTTCTCACTCCCAGAACACTCCCTAAACTTTTCCTAGCTTCCTATACGCCTCATTTTCTCTCAAATCAGTAGCTTTGCTTACTGTTTTCTGTCTATCTTGCATTCTGTTCCAGAGTTCCTTTTATAGGGATTGATCAGGAGTTCCTGATCAATCCCAATTCCTCCTTGGACGGGAATTCAATCTTTGAATCCAGTCTGGACTCTTCTGATTGAATTTCCATTTTCAATGGGATTCTTCCACTTTCAATCCTAGCCCTCCAAAAATCAAATAAAAAAATACTAGATAATTAGAAAAGATAAATAAAATATATATATATATTATGGGATAAATAAAAAGAATAATATCAGATATATAAAAATACGAAAATAAATAAAATAAAAGATAAAAATAAAAAAATATATATTAGTAATAATAAGTAAATAATAAATATATAGGATATACATAAAATAAAAAATAATATAATAATAACCAAGATACAATTTGACTTACCCCTTTGGGCCAGGCCCAATTGATCCGGGCCTAGACCAAATTGGGTGTCTGCAATATCTTCAAATGATTAGAATTTGGTCGCTCATTTTTTTATATAAATTATTGAGTTTCCCCTAAATCAAAGTTATATATATATAATACATAGAGAGAGAGAGAGAGAGAGAGAGAAGAGAGAGAGAGAGAGAGAGAGGAGAGGAGTGATCAACCTTATATTAGGGTGAAACTAAAAAGTTTTATATTTTTTTAATTATTGATTTCAATTGGGAGAGATAAGTGAAAAAAGAGGAAAAAAAAAAAGGGTTTAATCTCATTTTTTATATCTATTAAAATCAATGTTTATAAAAAAATGTAAATTTTTTTTTTATGTAAATTGATCCCTCTTCTTATATATATTTATATATATATAATATATATATGACAAGGGATCACCCTATACAATGAAAAGCTAAAAAAGTTTTATATATTTTTAAACCATTGATTTCAATATATTTAAAAAATTAGATTAAACTATTTTTTTCATATTTTTACTTATCTCTCTCATCTCTTAAATTTATTGAAATCAATAATTAAAAAATATGTAAATTTTTTTAATTTATATATATACATATAGATATAAATTGATCAATTTATACCAATGTAAAACTTTTTAGTACTTTTTTTAATTATTGATTTCAATACATCTAAAAGATGAATGAACAAGTGAAATAAAAAAAATTAATTTAATTTTATCCTTTGAATTTATTAAAATCAATGATTAAAAAGTGTAAAACTTTTTTACCTAAGTTGATCCTTCCTTACATACACATATATATAAAGAGTCATCATGTATATATATATATATATACACATGTGTGCGTAGAGGAGAGTAGTGTAACTTTTTTTTAGTTTTATATTTTTTTAATCATTAATTTTAATAAATTTAATAATAAAAAACAAATTAAAAAATAGTTTAATATCTAGTTTTGTCCTTTAAAAGGGGTAACCACCAAGGTCTGGTCCTAAAACATAACACCAATGGTCAACTCATGAAAATCTAGTGCTGGCAGCTATGAAGAGATTTGAATAAATCATAACTTAGAAAAGTAGAAACTTAATAAAGGAGCTAAATAGAAAGTAGGGACTGCGGCCTTCAAGTTGTCCTGGAAAAAGGCCTGTTTAGCCCTTTTTTTTTTTTTTTTTTTCATTTAGGTTTATGAAATGAATATGCAAAATTAGATGCTCCCCGTACCCGCCATATGGATGATTTGCCCCGCCGGAGAAGAATAGGCTTATTTGCGTATTTGATCAGTAATTCGACTCGTAATATTTACAACATATTTGATGATTATTTGGTTGAGCACTAATTTGAATTGTTATAGATTCAAATAGCTTTTGATTATATTTGATAATTTATAATATAATATGATGATATAATATGAAAATAATACGAATGAAAGAAATAATATGAATGAAGGATACGAAAATAATGTCTTAAAATTTTAGAAGAATTATAAATAGATTTAATAAAATCAAAAAATTATATTTTATATTATCGTATTGACATTAATTGTGATATGTAATTTTTATATAAAATATGATATAAACATAATATTTTATACGATACGATGACACAAATTAATAACATTTTCACAAATATGGAGGCCTCAAATTATAATTATCTCTCCCCAAATTAAAAATTTTTAATAAAACGATCGATTATTAATTTACATGTAAATTATACAATTACAAATGGCAAATGCTCAACAATGGAGTTTGGCCTGGATGGTTAGGTATGTTGCCATTTCAGAAAGGAAAGTGAATAATTTTTGCCTACACACAGGACCACCTACCTTTCTAGTAAATCCCCTAAAAAAGCATTGCTTAGTTGACAAATTAGTTGCATATACTGTTAGTGAAAATTTTCTACTTTACAAGTGAGGTTAAAAGATTAATACATATATTTTTTGTGATTAAATTTTCTTAATATATTTTAAAGGGTATATGTCACTTTACAAACCTTGTTTGTAGAGCTTAAAAATTCTACTAACAATAGATAAAATAATTTCTCAATACCGTTCTTTCACTATTTTATATTTTCCCCACCATTTGTAATTAATTTTAATTTTCCTTTTAGCACTTTATCTTAATATAACTTCAAAATTTCAGGTTCAACCTCCATTGTGTGTGAATTTGATACAACTTTATATTAGATTTATCTAATTATGTACTGATTTGTTAGATATTCATTGCTTGTTTGTTTAATTTAATTCATTGATTTCTGGATTTAATATTTTACCATAATTGTATTCATAAAAAAAATATGATTCATGTATTCCTTATTAATTTGCATTAAAATATCCTCAAATTTTAATGTAAAATAAAATTTTAAGTAATTTTCCGTCTTGAAAGAACATGCAAATATAAATTTTTTAATTTGAGACTGAAAGAGTATATTTTTATTTCTAAATTAAGATTAGACAAGATGCAAATAAATTGTTTACGAATTTAATATTCATGGTCCCAATGACTCAACTAATTATTCCAAAGGCCTAATGAACGACATCGACAAGTTGAGAAAAAACAAAGAAAAAATAAAATAAAAAGAAAAGAAAAAAAAGGAGTATATCAACAATAGACTCATGATGAAATGTTTCACTAGAACCACAAATATTTTGAGGAAAAAACACATTTGTCCCTAATGTTTCTGCCCAACCCAACACTAATGTGACTTCCAATGCTCTAATTTCTTTGCCACATTTGAAGACCTATAGAATAAAATTCTTATAAGAATCAATAAATCAACAAAAACAATATTGCATACCGTCGACTAAAATTAAATATTTTGCATTAAATGTCTTTGTTGTTTTACCCTTTTTAATTGGAAAATTTTAATCTTATTATTATCTACTTCACATTCATAGCCCTCATTCACACATGATATTTTGCATGTGAAAATTTAAGTATTAGTACGAAGGGCATCAAACGAGAATGAAACATGTCCATAATATAAAGTCACTTTGGCAATAATAAAAGGTCTATCAAATAAAATTTTTCATAAAAAATTAATCTTTCATTTAATGTATATATATTGATAATACAATTATGAGTATCCTTAAACTTTGATCCGATGGAATCTATTCCTCAAGGGAACATAAGAGCCCATTTTTTAATGTGCATTAAAAATTTTATTTTTGAAATAATTTTTTACAAATGTTGAACTTTGATTGATAATGAAGAAAACTCTTTTAATTTTAAACACCAAACTTAATTCAATCGGTTTATATAATTGCCTTAAGTGGTGGTATTTAATAATTTTATAATTCAAATCTTATCATCTATAATTTGTTACTTATTTTCAAACTAAGATTTTTTTTTATATCAAATAAAACAAAGATTTATTTTTACTTTCCAATTGAAGTAATCATCGTGGGTATTAAATGGTAGTATTTGTTGTGGTAAAGGAAAAAAAAAAGTTAAAAATGACAAAGTACAAGAAGAAGATTATCATAGGAATTTATGTTTTCCTTGTATAAATTTGGTGCTTAATGGAATAGTGATTAAGGCATTATAAAATGACATGTTGAGACGTAAATGAGGGTCGGTGGAATTATATATATAGAGTCAAATTTTTTTAGCAATAGGAATAGCAAGTACAAGCAAATGAATTCTCCTAAATGAGGGGTCAGTTGGTATATTTATCTTCCTATATTTGACTGCCCCTTAGCTAGAGTTAACTTTAGTTCTTTTGTTTGGAAAATGCTAGAGTTGAAACTGTCCTTTAGCTTTTAACCTAGTAGTGATGGACTTGGGTTCTGAATTCTTATCATTTTTAGAAAATAATCATATACATCCATGACAGAAATTTTAAAATTTACAGTGAGTTTAGATAACTGACACGGACATTCATAATATATAAACTCCTGAACATTAGGATTATTATTCAATACAAATGGTTTTTAGTAACAAATTTATGATTTGTTTTTTCAAAAATGTCCACCTATAATATATATAAAAGATCGATTATCAATGTTATAAATGAAAAAAGATTCAGAAAAAATTTTCTTTAAACTTTTTTTATTTTCAATATTTGGCGTGTACATAAATACTCTACTGTTCCATTTGAATTCGCCTCTAATGGATTTTTTTGAAAATAACAATTATAATCAAATACTACATTCATATAATTAACTGAATGATCACCTATTATATTATAATCAGGTTATAATAGCTAAGGGTATAAATAATATATTAGTATTCGCAAGCTATTCGGATTCGATTCAAATAAAATTCGAATTTGGCTCAGTTATTATCGAATTGAGCTCGAGCTCAAATAGTTAAACTTATTGATTGAGTCAAGTTTGAGCATTCTTATACCCAACTCAAATAGCTCATTAGCTTAATCGAGCTTTTATATTTTAATATATTTTAATTATTTGAACTAATAAAATATCTCAAACTCAATCTCGAGCTTGAGCTTGAGTATAAATAATTGAGTTTTATCGAATATAATAATCAAGCTTATATTTGTACACTAATTGAGCCTAATTAAGAGGACTTAAATAGCTCAATTTTTATTTTGAGCCGAGCTCAAACTAAAAAAATAGAACTTCATTGAATTCGAGTTAAGTTTCAAATCTCGAATTTCAAATCGAGTTTGAGTTTGAGCTTAATACTATATCGACTAGAACTTGATCAATTACACTCTTAATAATAGCTAAATAATTAACTAACAAACTAAAATATAATTAGACAATCAAATCCACACATAATGAGATTTAGATCTAGGATTTCAATATGTACTTGTTTTACATAAATAAGTACATGATAATTATATAAATCTATTTGTGAAGTTTAAAAAAAAAAACTTCATTGTTGATATATCAAATAATTTTTTAATTAAAAGAATTATCTCATACACAGTAAATTTATTTTTATAATTAAAAAGACCCTAATCTTTCTTCAAAACTCGGCTTCTAATTTCAAATTAAAAAACTTCATCTTAAGTTTTTAACCATTACATGTTTCAATGAAAAAAACATATCAATTATTGAAACGTCCTAATAGTGTTTTAAAATCTAGCCATTATATAATTAGGAAAATATTAATCAATGTCATTAGGCAAAGATTAAAAGTGAAACTATAATGTTTTTTCTTGTTTGATAAAATATCAAGAATCAATATTTAAATAGTTAAAATTAATAATTATTTTTATCATATTGTTGATTAGGTGGTGTATATATATATATTTGATTGAACAACAAACACAATTATTAATTTTGTTATAATCATTTGCTTTTTATCTGTTCTTATTTTTTACAATACTTCAAGCAATTATTACAACCAATATATTAGGCTAACAATTATTTCCATATATGTCAACAAAATAAAGTTATTTTTAGATAAAAGGGAAACAATAATTCTTTATGTTATGCTTTAAAAACTTTTTTCGAAAACATTTTTTTTATTTTTAATCATTTTTAACATAATTGATAGTATTTTTGTGAATTAGATATGGTAGTGATTATCATTCTTATCATATCATCCATTGTAGATAAAAAATTCAATAATAAAGAAGTATAGCAAAAGGAAATAGAGAATATAAATTTACTTATTAATTTGTCAAAGATTAAATATATCAATAATAAAGTAAATATGTTAATAAATTAACATAGAATAAAAACATTGAAGAAATGAATAAAACAAAAAAAATATATAATACAAAAAGTTAATTATAATCAATCTAAGCAAAATTTAAAAAAGTTATTGACTAGAGAGAAACAAATAAATTAACCAAATATATAATATAAAATATTTGAATTAGAACATAAATAAAGCATTATATTTGTTTTCAAAGCAAAAACATATTTTTATCACAATTCAAATGTCTCATATTTTCATATAAAGATGTAAGCTTTTATTACTTTAAAAATACATGCTTTCCTAGTCAATAATTTATGTAACTTATCTAAAAGTATTAAATTTAAATAATCTATTAAAAGATTTTTAATTTTTGATAGATTTTGATTTGAATTTAAATAATTATCTAAAAATATTAAATTTAAATAATTTATTAAATAGAATTATTTCACAGAAAATAAAATTTTATTAAGTATATATATTTGGAATTCCGTTAAATTTAAAATGAAAAGATAAATTATGATTTAATATATTTGAATTCAAATTTTATGCAAAATTTTCAATCTTAGATAGATATTGATTTCAATTTAAATAATTATCCAAAATATTCAATTTAAATAATTAATTAAAAATTTCTATTTGATAAATAAAAATATAAATGTTATCCTATATGTCATTAGAAGATATTATCCAATTAGGTATCCACATAAGTAATTTTGATTATGTAGTCTTGCATGTTGTAATATAATATAATATATATATATTTATTAGAATAAACATTATATTTGTTTGTAAAGCAAAAATATATTTTTATCTAACTTTTTTATCGACATTCAAATGTCTCATATTTTCATATAAAGATGTAAGCTTTTATTACTTTAAAAATACACGCTTTCTAGTCAATAATTCATTAACTTATCTAAAAGTATTAAATTTAAATAGTCTATTAAATAATTTTTAATTTTTGATAGATTTTGATTTGAATTTAAATAATTATCTAAAAATATTAAATTAAAATAATTTATTACATAGAATTATTTGACAAAAAATAAAATTTTATTGAGTATATATATTTGGAACTGCTATTAAGTTTAAAAAGAAAAAATAAATTATGTTTTAATAAATTTGAATTCAAATCTTATACAAAAATTTCAATCTTAGATAGATATTGATTTCAATTTAAATAATTATCTAAAATATTCAATTTAAATAATTTATTAAAAAATTTTATTTGATAAATAAAATAATATAAATATTATTCTATGTGTAATTAAAAGAGATTATTCACCTAAACATCCACATAAGTAATTTTGATCATGTAATTTTGTATGTTCTAATATAATATAATATAATATAATATAATATATATTAGATTTAAAAATTTCATCAATTGTATTGTAAGTAATTTTCTTATGTTTTGCATAGATTCTAATAAACATTGCTATGGTTTAGGATTTAATTAATATTAAATTATTCCTTTATTATTTCTTCAAATTATTAGAATTTGACAGCTCGTTTTTTTATATAAATTATTGAGTTTCCCGTAAATCAAAGAAATATATATATATATATATAGAGAGAGAGAGGGAGGAGTGATCAACTTATATTAGTGTGAAACTAAAAAGTTTTATACTTTTGTTTAATTATTGATTTTAATGAATTCAAAGATGAGAGAGATAAGTAAAAAAAAGAAAAACCAAAAAGGGTTTAATCTCATTCTTTATATCTATTAAAATCAATGTTTATAAAAAAATGTAAATTTTTTTTGTATAAATTGATCCCTTTTCTTATATATATTTATATGTATATATATATATATATAATATATGACGAGGGATCACCTTATACAATGTAAAGCTAAAAAAGTTTTATACATTTTTTAACCATTGATTTTAATATATCTAATAAATTAGATTAAACTATTTTTTCATAGTTTTACTTGTTTCTCTTATCTCTTAAATTTATTGAAATCAATAATTAAAAAATATATGCAAAGCTTTTTTAATTTATATATATATATATATATATATACATATAGATATAAGAATTGATCAATTTATACTAATGTAAAATTTTTTAGTACTTTTTTAATCATTGATTTCAATACATCTAAAAGATGAATGAAAAATAAAATAAAATAAATTAATTTAATCTCATCTTTTGAATTTATTAAAATCAATGATTAAAAAGTGTAAAACTTTTTTACCTAAGTTGATCCTTCCTTACATATACATATATATATATATATATATATATATATATATATTATAGGAGAGTAGTGTAACTCCCTTTTTAGTTTTATATTGTTTTAATCATGAATTTTAAATAATTTAATAATAAAAAAACAAATTAAAAAACAGATTAATATCTAGTTTTGTCCTTTAAAAGGGGTAACTGCCAAGGTCTGGTCCCTAAAACATAATACTGTACTGTTCATAAATACTGTACTGTTCCATTTGAATTCGCCTGTAATGGATTTTTTTTGAAAAATAACAATTATAATCAAATATTACATTTATATAATTAATTGAATAATCAAGTATTATATTATAATCAAGTTATAATAGCTAGAAATATAAATGATACATTAGTATTCGTAAATTATTTGGATTCGATTCGAATAAAATTTGAATTCGACTCATTTATTATTGAGTCGAGCTCGAATTCGAATAATTCAACTTATTAAATGAGTCAACTTTGAGCATTCTTATATTTAACTCAAATAGCTCACAAGCCTAATCAAGCTTTTATATTTTAATATATTTTAATTATTTTAACTAATAAAATATCTCAAACTTAATCTCGAGCTTGAGTTTGAATACAAATAATTGAGTTTTTATCGAATATAAGAAAATACTTATTTTTATATATTAATTAAACCTAATTAAATAAGTTTAAGTAGCTCAATTTCTATTTTAAGTCAAGCTCGAGTTAAAAAAATAGAACTCGATTGAATTTGAGTTAAGTTCTAAATCTTGAATTTCAAATCCAGCTCGAACTCGAGCTTAATACTATATCAACTAAAACGTGATCGATTACACCCTTAATAATAGCTAAATAATTAACTAACAAATTAAAATATAATTAGACAATCAAATCCACACACAATGAGATTTAAACTTAAGATTTCAACATGTACTTGTTTTACATAAATAAATACATGATAATTATATAAATCTATTTGTGAAGTTAAAAAAAAAAACTTCATTATTGATATATCAAATAATATTTTAAGTAAAAGATTTATCTCATACACTAAATTTATTTTTATAATTAAAAGGACCCTAATCTTTCTTCAAAACTCGGCTTCTAATTTCAAATTAAAAAACTTCATCTTAAGCTTTTAACCGTAACATGTTTTAATGAAAAAAACATATCAATTATGGAAACGTCCTAATAGTGTTTTAAAATCTAGCCATTAAATAATTAGGAAAATATTAATCAATGTCATTAGGCAAAGATTAAAGTGAAATTTTAAATAAAAAAGCAATTAATAAATATTTTAATTTAATAAAAATAACACATTACATACAAAAATTATAAAATAATAATTAAATAATTCTTAATCAAAGCTTATAGTCACACGATAACCGAATCCGTACAATAATATATCACAATATAACAAAGCAATGTGATGGCCCATGCGTTGCATTAATGGAATTGGAAATTCCGAGTCCCAAATGAAACCAATGCATGTTCCATAATTGCATGAACGTCAAAGACATTGAGTACAACACGTGTCCAACACACTGGCGGAGGAGGCTGACAAGCCGCGCTGGCAGGCGTGCCTGGTGGTGCCTTTCTGCGTTTGCTTCAATCTTAAAGCTCTTCAATTCCCTTTAATGTGGTCAACTTTTTACTTTTCCTAATTTGTTGTTTCTTCCATTTAATTTTCATTTGGATTGGGGACTTAAACTAAGCTGGCTTCATTAATGAGAATGACCTCTACTAGCTATAGAGAGCGGCTCTTTAAGAAGTTGAAAAAAAATAATCATTAATTCATATAATTATTTTTAAATATTAATAATTTGATATTTTAATTTTATTATTTGTAACCACTTCATCTTATTTTAAGATTGAAAATTTTTTTTATTAAAAAAAAACTCATTTACAAATTAACTCCAAGAGAAAAATAAACAATGTTGCTCGTTGTTACCGCTTCTTAGCAATAGAATCCAACGTTTATTAAAAAAAAGACACCTTGTGTAACAATTTCATATCCGATATCACCTTTAATTATGATAAGTGTCTTTATTAATTTTAGTTTTTTAGTCAAAAAAGTTTTGGAATACTTTTCTTTTCTTTTAAATTTTTCTTATACATATGAGTCGTAGTCATAATTTGAAAAAAAATACAGATATTAAGATATGATTTCAAATTTATGAAATATTTTATTTTAAAATAATTATATAAATTAATTAAATTAAATTTTTAAAATTAAAAAATAACTTAAAATTTGTTTGGATGGATATATTTATGGGTTAGATTACCGAACTAGCCTAACTTAAGTTGGGTCCTGAACAAAATTTTCTAAACTCATGCTCCATTTTTTATATTATTTTATTAATAAGTAATTTTTTATTTTAAATTAATAGAATTTGAAAACTATAAAGTTACAATTTATGCATCGTTTGATATATTTGTTTTTTGAAACTATAATGTCCACAAACGCTTTTGCATTGCCGTATGGAAGCCAAGCATTTTGGTTCAAAAGCCAAAATCTTTTTCCCAATTGGCAATGAGGCAAGGGTGAAACACAGCTTTTGGTAGGCTTTAACTTGGTGTGGCGAATTGACCCTATTGGCATTGGTTTGTCATCAAATTAGATTTTTGCGAACTTGGGCACAGAGCCTGTTTGATTTAGGCTCAAAGTTAGCTTGGACCATTGAGTTTTGGTCCAAATTTTCTAATACAATCATCAATAATTGGGCACTTGGACTCAATTTTCTTCAATTTATTTGCTAAATACTAAAAATTTTGCTACCGTTTTTTTCTTGTTTGATAAAATATCAAAAATTAATATTTAAATAGTTAAAATTAATAATTGTTTTTATCATATTGTTGATTAAGTGGTGTATATATATATTTGATTGAACAACAAACACAATTATTAATTTTGTTATAATCATTTGCTTTTTATCGATTTTTATTTTTTACATATTTCAAGTAATTATTACACAAATATATTAGGCTAACAATTATTTTCATATATGTCAACAAAATAAAGTTATTTTTTAGATAAAGGGAAAACAATAATTCTTTATGTTATGCTTTAAAAACTTTTTTTCGAAACATTTTTTTATTTTAATCATTTTTAACATAATTGATAGTATTTTTGTGAATTAGATATGGTAGTGATTATCATTCTTATCATATCATCTATTGTAGATAAAAAAATTCAATAATAAAGAAGTATAGCAAAAGGAAATAGAGAATATAAATTTACTTATTAATTTTTCAAGATTAAATATATACAATAATAAAAGTAAATATGTTAATAAATTAATAGGGAATAAAAACATTGAAGAAATGTGTCATAACGTCTAGATCCGGGGATCTATCGCTAGACATTGACTTAAGGGAGTCGCCACCAATCTTTTTTTATCTAGGTGCGATTGGCCACCTAAAGAATCTGTCATTTTAGGGAACACCTAAGTTTAAGGGTCCCTAAAAGAATAGGTTTAGGTCTACAAACCAGAACAGGGTTCGAAAGTTCGGTTATGTGTGAGGAAGGTTATAGCACCCTCACAACGCCTATTAGAAGATGGTACCAGCTAAAATTTGTGTTATCCAATAAGCCTTAAAATTTTACCAAGTAATTAATTATTGGAAATTATTCTCAATTGACTCTAATACTTTTAGCAGAAAATTGAGAAAATTCCCTCACCTCAAGAGTATGCAAGAAAAACTACTGTTTCACTTGCAGAGGCTCCGTCGTCGGATTAATTAAGGAAAAATCAAAATCAAAATCAAAATAGAAAGGAAGGAAAGGATGATTGTTCTTGTGTAGGGAAAATTGATACTTTCAACTTTTCCCTAAAAATATTTTTTGGAAATTTCGATTTTCAAGGAAAATTAATACTTTCAACTTTTCCTCAAAAACCCTTTTTGAAATTTATTTTTAAGGAAAATTGATACTTTCAATTTTTCTCTAAAAATATTTTTTTGGAATTTTTGGTTTTTATTTAAAGAAAATAGAATAATAAATAAAGTGAAAATAAATAAAAATAAAAACTAAAGAAAAGTAAAACAAAAATAAAAAATATTAAATAAATCTAATCTAATAAATAAATAAAAAAACCTGGAGCGGCTCGGCTATCGGCTCAGCTCGGCTCGGCTCAAGGCAGGGAAACGGCTCGGGGGAACGGCTTGGCAGCTTGGCTCGGCTTGGCTCGGCTCGGAGGGGGGCTGGCACGCACGGGTCAGGAAGCAGGTCGACGCTCGGGTCGGGTCGGGTTTCGGCAAAACGCGCAGATCTTCTGATTAACTTAAAGCCAAAACGACGTCGTTTTGGGAGGGTATAAAAGGCAGTTCCCTTCGTTTTTCGGCAGAACTCTCCTCCCCTCTCTCTCTCTTCTTCTTTTTTTCTCTCATTTCTCTCTAAAAGCTGAAGAACACCAGTGAAATTTTCGTCAGATTCTGAAAAATGTCATCGAAATCTGGAAATTTCATTCGATGTTCGCCGGAAGTTGGCCGGAAGATCACCGGTTTCTGGGGTTCTTCGCCGAAAACTGGGCAGGTCACCGAAAACTTCAAGGTTGGCCGGAATTTTCATCGAAAAATTCAAACTTCACCGAAAAATGCAATCGAAATTTGGAATTTTCCAGAAATTCCCAGAAAAAAAATTTTCAAAAAATTCCCAAAAAATTTTTGATGATTCCTAGAACTTTCCTAAACCTTTTCTTAGCTTTCTATACTCTTCTCTACACCTTTTCCTCTCAAATCAGTAGCTTTGGCTCACTGTTTTCTTCTCTGTTCTCCATTCTGTTCCAGAGGGGGTCCCTTTTATAGGGATTGATCAGGAGTTTCTGATCAATCCCAATCTGGACTCTTCTGATTGAATCCCCATTCCCAGTAGGATTCTTCAGCTTCAATCTCAACCTTCCAAAATAAAAATCAAATAAATATAAAAAAATAATAGATAATTAGAACAGATAAATCGAAAAAAATAGATATATTATAGGATAAATAAAAAAAATAACAGAATATTAATTAGATAAATAAAATACAAAATAAATAAAATATAATAATAATAATAATATAATAATAATAATAATAAATATAATAACTATATAAATAATATACATATAAATCTATTCTAAATAAAAAATAAATAAATACGGATATACATATATTAATGCATAATAATAATAAATATAAAAATACATAAAATACAAAAGAAAAAAAATAATACAGGATTGAATTGGGCCTTCCCATTTGAGCCCAGGCCCAATTGATCTGGGCCTGGACCCAATTGGGTGTCTACAGCTGCCCCTCTTTGCACATTTTCTGTGAAACAGAAATTGCGCAAAGACGTAGACACCCAATCAAGACTCAACTCAACATTGTCATTTTTTGTTTTTTGTATTTTTTTGTGTTTTTTTTATTTTATTTATTTATTTTTTATTTTTTTGTTTTTTTTGTTTTTACCAAAGCTCCTCTAAACGGAGGCTCAACGACTTTGAAAAGTAAATTACTCCTCTAAATAGAGGCATCACAACTTTGAAAAATAAATTGCTCCTCTAAACAGAGGCACCACGACTTTGAAAAATTAAATTGCTTCTCTAAACAGAGGCACCACGGCACCACGACTTTGAAAAATAAATTGCTCCTCTAAACAGAGGCACCACGACTTTGGAAAAGTAAATTGCTTCTCTAAACAGAGACACCACGATTTTGGAAAAGTAAATTGCTCCTCTAAACAGAGGCACCACGACTTTGGAAAAGTAAATTGCTCCTCTAAACAGAGGCACCATGACTTTGAAAAAGTAAATTGCTTCTCTAAACAGAGGCACAACGACTTTGAAAAATTAAATTGTTCCTCTAAACAGAGGCATCACGACTTTGAAAAAATAAATTGTTCCTCTAAACAGAGGCACCACGACTTTGAAAAAGTAGATTGCTCCTCTAAATAGAGGCACCACGACTTTGGAAAAGTAAATTGCTCCTCTAAACAGAGGTACCACGACTTTTGGAAAATTAAATTGTTCCTCTAAACAGAGGCACCATGACTTTGAAAAAGTAAATTGCTCCTCTAAACAGAGGCACCACGACTTTGAAAAAGTAGATTGCTCTTCTAAACAGAGGCACCACGACTTTGGAAAAGTAAATTGCTCCTCTAAACAGAGGCACCACGACTTTGGAAAAGTAAATTGCTCCTTGACAATCATGTCCAAAGGAGTTGAGAATTGTGTTTGAAAGAATTTCAGGAGATTATGCCCAAAGGTCTTATAAATCGATCCTGATACCAAAAGACATCCTATTTCAAGGATTAGGAACTTACCTGACAAGTTTCTTCTCAAACTTGTAAAATATCTTTATATCTGTCTTTCCATGTGGGATGTTGGAACACCCTTGCTTCTTGGATTTATATACTATACTTTCTTGAAAGTAGTGTATGCTATGCAAATGTATATGAATTTCAATGCATGCTATGCAAATGTTGGCCAATTAATTCATGTTCAATGTATGGTACTCAAGTTTCTCAAGCTCGTCGAGATCGAACTTACCTGGCAAGTTTCTTCTCAAACTTGTAAAATATCTTTATATCTGTCTTTCTATGTGGGATGTTGGAACACCCTTGCTTCTTGGATTTATACACTATACTTTCTTGAAAGTAGTGTATGCTATGCAAATGTATATGAATTTCAATGCATGTTATGCAAATGTTGGCCAATTAATTCTTGTTTAATGTATGGTACTCAAGTTTCTCAAGCTCTTTTCTTAAGCATCAAGCCTTTTGATTCTTCAGAGATCCAATTACACTGCTCTTTTAAGATCAAACCAGTGTAGCTCTCAATTGTCTTTTCCACTCACATTCTTCTTTGTTCAGTTTCTCGATACTTTGGAATAAGCTTCATCAATCAATCATCACTTGACCATCATTTAATGAATTTCTCAGCACTAACAAATTTCAAAACAAGTTTCATCCATCATCACTGGGTCATTACTCATAGATGTTCCAGCATTAACCATTCCAAAACAAACTTTGTCCACTGATTGTTGTAGTAACGTCTAGATCCGGGGATCTATCGCCAGACATTGACTTTAGGGAGTCGCCACCAATCTTTTTTTATCCAGGTGTGATTGGCCACCTAAGGAATCTGTCCTTTCAGGGAACACCTAAGCTTAAGGGTCCCTAAAAGAATAGGTTCGGGTCTGCTTAACCAGAACAGGGTTCGGGAGTTTGGTTACGTGTGAGGAAGGTTATAGCACCCTCACAACGCCCATCAAAAGATGGTACCAGCTTGAATTTGTGTTATCCAAAAGCCTTAAAATTTTACCAAGTAATTAATTATTGGAAACTTTTCTCAATTGACTCTAATACTTTTAGCAGAAAATTGAGAAAATTCCCTCACCTCAAGAGTATGCAAGAAAAACTACTGTTTCACTTGCAGAGGCTCCGTCGTCGGATTATTTAAAGAAAAATCAAGATCAACCAATTAATTAATTATCGAAAATTATTCTCAATTGACTCTAATACTTTTAGCAGAAAATTGAGAAAATTCCCTCACCTCAGGAGTATGCAAGAAAAACTACTGTTTCACTTGCAGAGGCTCCGTCGTCGGATTTATTAAAAAAAATACAAAATCATCCAATTAATTATTGGAAATTATTCTCAATTGACTCTAATACTTTTAGCAGAAAATTGAGAAAATTCCCTCACCTCAAGAGTATGCAAGAAAAACTACTGTTTCACTTGTAGAGGCTCCGTCGTCGGATTAATTAAAGAAAAAAGAAAAAAAAATCAAGATCAAAATCAAAGTCAAATAAAAAATTTCAAAAAAAAAAAAAAAAAAAAAATCAAAAATAAAAATGTTGAGTTGAGTCTTGATTGGGTGTCTACGTCTTTGCGCAATTTCTGTTTCACAGAAAATGTGCAAAGAGGGGCAGCTGTAGACACCCAATCAGGTCCGGGCCCGGATCAATTGGGCCTGACCCGGATCAATTGGGCCTGACCCAGATCATTTGGGCCTGGCCCAAATGGGTAAGGCCCAATTCAATCATGTATTATTATTATTTTTTTTTTCCTTTTTTTTTTTTCTTTTGTATTTTTATATTTATTATTATTAATATATGTATATCTGTATTTATTTATTTAGATTAGATTTATATGTATATTATTTATATAGTTATATATTTATTATTATTATTATTATTATTATTATTTTTGTAAGATATTTTTGGGTTTATCTTATTTTATTATTATTTTTTTTAAATTATCTGTTATGATTTTTTTCTGATTATCAGATATTTTTTTTTTTTATAATATCTTTTTATTTATCTGTTCTAATTATCTATTATTTTTTTTATATTTATTTGATTTTTTTGGAAGGTTGAGATTGAAGCTGAAGAATCCTACTGGGAGTGGGGATTCAATCTAAAGAGTCCAATTGGATTCAAAGACTGAATCCCGTCCAAGGAGGAGTTGGGATTGATCAGAAACTCCTGATCAATCCCTATATAAAGCACCTCCTGGAACAGTTCAAGAAGACAGAAAAAAACAGTGAGCAAAGCTACTGAATTTGAGAGAAAAAAAGTGTTTAAAAGAGTTTTCGAAGGCTAAAGAAGGTCGAGAAGTGTTAGGATAGCTGTAGGGATCTGAAAAAAAATTTTTAGAAATTTTTTTGCGAAAATTTTTTCTGGAAATTTCTGGGAAATTTCCAGATTCCGGCGAAAATTCCGGCGACATTTGAATTTTCCGGCACAAATTCCGGCGAAACTTGAAGATTCCGGTGACCAACCCAGTTTCCGGCGAGATTCCCAGAAACCGGCGAAGATTCCGGCCATATTCCGGCAAAAATTCCAGATTCCGGCGACATTTCCAGAATCCGGCACCGGTGTTCTTCGGTTTTCTAGAGAGAAGGGAGAGAAAAGGGAAGGAAGAGAGAGAGGGGAGGAGCGTTCTGCCGAAAAACAGAGGAGAGTGCCTTAAATACCCTCCAAAAACGACGTCGTTTTGGCCTTAAGTAACCAGAGGATCCGCGCGTTTTACCGTGACCCGACCGACCCGAGCGTCGACCCGCTTCTGACCCGCGCGTGCCAGCCTCCCTCCGAGCCAAGCCGAGCCGAGCCGAGCTTCCAAGCCGCTCCTCCGAGCCGTTTTTTTTCTTCCTTGAGCCGAGCCGAGCGATAGCCGAGCCGCTCCAGGTTTTTTTTTTTTTTTTTTTTTTTTTGACTTTGATTTTGATCTTGATTTTTTTTTCTTTTTTCTTTAATTAATCCGACGACGGAGCCTCTACAAGTAAAAACAGTAGTTTTTCTTGCATACTCCTGAGGTGAGGGAATTTTCTCAATTTTCTGCTAAAAGTATTAGAGTCAATTGAGAATAATTTCTGATAATTAATTACTTGGCTGATTTTGATTTTTTTTTTCTTTAATTAATCCGACGACGGAGCCTCTGCAAGTGAAACAGTAGTTTTTCTTGCATACTCCTGAGGTGAGGGAATTTTCTCAATTTTCTGCTAAAAGTATTAGAGTCAATTGAGAATAATTTTCGATAATTAATTAATTGGTTGATCTTGATTTTTCTTTAAATAATCCGACGACGGAGCCTCTGCAAGTGAAACAGTAGTTTTTCTTGCATACTCTTGAGGTGAGAGAATTTTCTCAATTTTCTGCTAAAAGTATTAGAGTCAATTGAGAATAATTTTCAACAACTAACTACTTGGTAAAATTTTAAGGCTTTTGGATAACACAAATTCAAGCTGGTACCATCTTTTGATGGGCGTTGTGAGGGTGCTATAACCTTCCTCACACGTAACCGAACTCCCGAACTCTGTTCTGGTTAAGCAGACCCGAACCTATTCTTTTAGGGACCCTTAAGCTTAGGTGTTCCCTAAAAGGGCAGATTCCTTAGGTGGCCAATCGCACCTAGATAAAAAAGATTGGTGGCGACTCCCTGAAAATCAATGTCTAGCGATAGATCCCCGGATCTAGACGTTACGACAGCTTGGCGACTCCACTGGGGACCCTGAGAGTCAGGCCAGCAAATAATTTGTGTTATCCAAAAGCCTAATAAAATTGAACCTTTTTGTATATATGTATTATTATTCATTCATGTCTGTTAATTATGTCATTCATATGCATGTGCATAACATGAGCTCTACACCCGAGCTCCGTCCCTTTAGGAGGGAGTAAAGTACCTATTGCTTTCGTGAGGTCTAATGCCTCCGCAGTGGCTAGCGAAATACTCCCACTCAAATTGAACCTTTTCCGCTTGTAGCCTGTAATGGGTGAGGATTAGGGTGCCTTACTAGTCTGTGATGGACAAGGATGTAAGGAACAATTTGAGGACCTTTAGACTTTGACCCTAAAACCGCATATAGTGAACTTTAAGAGTGCCTAACCCATAGATAGAGCCATCACCCTTCCCTGTTAGAATTGACCAAAAGCATAGGATTCATCCTTTTTACTTTGTGTGATGTTTAAATTTATTTAGTTATTTATTCTTTTTCTGGGTATACTAACCTTTTTTTTTTCTTTTGCATTGGTTCATGTGCACATCATAAAGTTGCATAAAGAACATTTGCCTGAAAAACGGTCTTCAACAAATTTTTTTTCATGGACACCAATGAACGCCTAGTTTGTTCTTCATCAGTATTAGCACCCTGTGGGACACCTAATGAGGTAAGGGCCTTGTCAGAAAAGACCCAACTGAAGATGGGAGATTGCTTGCCAATTGGGTATGAGTCTACTCTGTCTCAAGAAACATCTATCCTCCTCAAACAGAATAATTTAGAAGATTTGGTTGACATCTGGAAGAAGATGAGTCCGTCAAGACAAGAGCAGTTTTGTCAGAAACATGGGCATATAGCACACCTTCTAGCAGTGGCTGTTGATGACCAACTAATTAGAGCTGCAACACAATTCTGGGATCCTACATACAGGTGTTTCATCTTTAATGAAGTTGATATGACTCCCACCATAGAAGAATATTCGGTCTTGTTGGGTTTGTATCTCAAGACTCCTGACAAGATATATGTCAAAAAGCATAAGTCAGGATTTCGTAAAAGTCTGGCTCAACTCATGGGGATAAACAAGGAAGTTGTGGATTCTCATACAAAGAAGAAACAGGAACAGGTCTGCCTACCTTGGAAGTTCTTTCATGAGTTTCTGATGCAACATGCCAATGAAGAACGGGGGTTGGACATATTTGCCTTGGCTATATACGGACTGGTAATCTTTCCAAAGGTTTTGGGACATATTGAGATAGAGGTAGTTGATTTCTTCGAGAGTGTGATCAATGGCTGTAATCCCTCAACGGTGATATTAGCAGAGACTATCAGATCCTTGAGTTATTGTCGTCGGAATGGAGGGCGCTTCATAGGATGCATACAGTTATTGTATGTGTGGATGAAAAGCCATTTCGAACATGGAAATGGTGCTTTCTCGAAGATTTATATCCGTAATCGCTTTCCGATCAAAGAGTTCTGTGAAAGTGGGTGGTCAAAGCAGAAGTCTAAACAAGAATGGATAACTTTCTTGCAAAAGTTGGAAGGTGCCAGAGTGAGATGGTTAGTCCCATGGATGAATCGAGAGCCTATGTTATACCAATGTGGAGATAGTACAGTGGTTCCACTTCTGGGTTTATGGGGAGTGACGAATTATGCACCGCTCTTAGTGAGGAGACAATTAGGGGGAGAACAGTTTATTCCTATGACTTATGGGCTTTATCAGTTAGATTTCTCTTATAGTGAGCCTAAAGCATTTCAGAGGATGAATGGGATGATCAAAGCATGGAAAAATCCCCAAAGAGTGAGTCCTGGACCATTCACTGAAAAAGTCACTCCAGGTTACTTGGTTTGGAGAACAAAGAGAAGACAGGAAATGGTATTCACTTATGAAGTCTCTCAACCACCGACAGAAGAAAAGCTTGAAGAGATACCATCAGAGTTAGAGCTGGCAACAAAAGAGTTTGAATTTGAAAAGATCAAGTTAAAGAAAGAGATTCAAGAACTTCAAGAAGAAAAAGCCCAGTGGAAAGGTAGAGCTGAAAATTATGAAGTTAAAGTTCATAAGATTGCTAGAGAACGTGATGCAGCTACTGAAGATCTAGCAAGGTTACACCAGGAGCATAAGAGGCTATGTGTGAGAGAAAGGGCCAAAGGGATAACCATTGTCGAGCTGACTGAGGAAAACACAAGACTGAAGCAAGAGTATGCCGAATTAGAAGAAGAAAGTACTGAAGCACAGGCAGAAATTAACATGCTAAACAGTTATTTGAGCGGGCTAAGTCAAAGGTTGGATGAACAAGGAGACCACATTGCTGCATTGGTTAGAGAACATAGAGAATTATCATACCAAGTCTGGTGTGGTAAAAGAGAGAACCTAGGGAGGCAGAAATACATTGAGCACTTAACAACCCAGATCCATAAAGGGGTATGTAAGGCAAAAGAGATGGTGGAAGAGGCAGAAGCATTAAGACAAGTGGTGGCCCCAGTAGGAGAACATGGACAGCGTCTGTTGAACTTCATAGAAGAAGCCAAAGCCCAATATGAACAGATCAAACAATTTTATGGCTATAATTCTAGAGGGATAAACTCAATGTAGATCAAAGTTTTTTGGAATAAATGAAATTTTTTTAGTTGAATACCGTTTTAAGGCAAATGTTCTCTGCATACATGCATTTTTCATTCATTGCATTCTCATTCATTACACTTTAACCATGTGATAATCATGCAAAGTTACTAATTCTGAGGTATGGTACTCAAGGTTCCAAGGATAGCTCCATCTAGCGAAAACCCTGCCCATCGTTTCAACACAAGATCCAGAGCAAGGCAAATGGAGCAGGAAAATTCTCATAGATTCGAAAAGCTAGAAAAAGCTCAGGAGAAGATTGAAAGTGAGCTAAGCAAGATTCTGGAGGCTCTAAATAACATGAACAAAGGAAAAGGAGTTGAAGGAAGTACAAGCCAGCAAGAAGTGGCTGACCCTTTGTACCCTCCAGGTTTTGGCCCCTCAAGCTCCGTCTGCCAAGAGGTCCCACACACATTCGCATATCCAACATATCCTGGAATGCCATCAACTTTCAACCCAGGGCAGTATAACAGTTATAAATCCTGTCTTCACTGAAAAGGCAGTAGAACCAATTCCTGATCTAGATGATTTAAAAGAGAAGGAGAAGGAAAAGATGAGAGTGGAAGCTGAGGAGAGTTCCAAGATTAGCATGCTAGAGCAAAGGCTAAGGGCTGTGGAAGGATTTAGCTTCTATGGGTCAGTTGATGCTGCGGGGCTCTGCCTAGTTCCTGATGTGGTTATCCCCCATAAGTTCAAGGTACCAAAATTTGAAAAATATGATGGTACAAAGTGCCCAAAACCCATATCACCATGTATTGCAGGAAGATGGCAGCTCATGCACAGGATGAGAAACTCTTGATGCATGTTTTTCAAGACAGTCTTACTGGTTCTGCGGCCAGATGGTATGTTCAACTGGACAGGACTCGCATTCGCTCTTGGAGCGATATGGCGCATGACTTTATCAGTCAATACCGACATATCATCGATTTGGCTCCAGATCGTTTGTCTTTACAGAATCTGGAGAAAAAGACAAACGAATCTTTTAAAGAGTATGCCCAGAGGTGGAGAGATATTGCTTCTCAGGTACAGCCTCCTCTGACCGAGAAAGAAACTACAGTGCTATTTGTTAGCACTTTAAAACCTCCCTATTATGAAAAGATGATAGGGAATGCAACAAAGAATTTTGCCGATATGGTAATTTCAGGAGAAATCATTGAAAGTGCCATCAAGAATGGCAAGCTAGAAGGGAATGAAGCATCTAGCAAAAGAATCCCAAAGAAAAAAGAAACTGAAGCTCAGGCTGTGAGCTTTGATAGACAGCAACTTAGGGGTTATTCGCCCTACCCCCCACCAGAATATCTGCCCTATCACCCCACTGTAAATAACACTTCTTTTCACCCATACCAACCATCATACCCCCAAACCTATCAAACCTCTCATAGACCCCAAAACACCATGTACAGTTCTAACATTCAACCCACCCCAAAACCACAAATTCGCCCAACTAACCCTGCTGGTGGCTCGCGGGAGCAACGAACCACTCGCGAAAGACCTATTTTTGACCCTATTCCCATGACCTATACGGAATTATACAAGGAGCTCTACAACAATCATTTGATTGCTCCAAGTAAATTGGAACCCCTCAAGCCACCTTACCCTAAGTGGTATGATCCCACTGCCCACTGTGACTACCATTATGGGATTGCTGGTCACTCCACCGAAAATTGCACTACCCTGAAATATAAAGTGCAACGATTGATTAAGGATGGAATGATTTGCTTTGATACTGGAGGGATGACTGCACCAAATGTTAGTGGCAATCCTTTGCCAAATCATAATGTGAATGCTATAGGTGAAGAGCATGAGCGCCATGTGAAGAAAGAAGTGGTAGATATTAAGACACCTCTCGATCAGTTGTTTGATGTCTTACGAAAAGGCAGACATGATGCAACTGGTAAGTCCACACAGCTATCATGGAGCATATATAGCTGGTACTAGTTGTAAGTATCATAGTGGGGCAAGAGGCCACTCCATTGAGACCTGTAAACAATTTCACCGAGAGGTGCAAAAACTCCTGAATTCACATCAGATAGAGGTCTACGAAGAAAAAGAAAGCTTGAAGAATGCTGAGGTGTGCATGAATGATAGGCCTGAAAAGCTGTTTCCCAAACCAGTGACAATTCGGTGTGGAAACAAACCAAAATCAGTCATAGACAAGCTCCTCCCTAGGCCGGTAACTTTTAAAGTCCCAACTCCTTTCCCATACAAAGATGATAAAGCTGTACCCTGGAGATATGGATGTGACGCTGTAGTGCAGGGGCAAAAAGAAGAGGTCTCCAAAGCCGATGCTTCTAACATTACTGG
Organism: Durio zibethinus; assembly: GCF_002303985.1. The sequence goes on along the minus strand of NW_019168481.1, from coordinate 7,859,017 downwards.
TGTAGGAGGCATTACTCGAAGTGGGAGATGTTACACCCCAGAAATGCTAGAGAAGGCTAGAAGAGAGAAGGCTAAAGAAGGAGAAAGACGAAATAATCCAGAGATAGAGCCTGAAGAAGATCAGCCAAAGCCAGTATCAGAAAGGGAGGTTTGTGAATTCCTGAAGCTGGTAAAACATAGTGAATATTCAGTTGTGGAACAGTTGAATAAAATGCCAGCTCGAATCTCATTGTTATCACTGTTGCTGAATTCAGAGCCACATCGAAATGCCTTGCTGAAAGTGTTGAATCAGGCATACGTGGCACATAACGTGTCTGTCGAATATGTGAATCACTTGGCTGGAAACTTAGTCATGCCAAATCACATTTCATTCAGTGATGATGAGATTTCTTTGGAGGGAAAGAGAAATGCTAAGGCCTTGCATATCACAGTAAAGTGCCAGAGCCATATCATAGCTAAAGTCCTTATCGATAATGGTTCTGCCATCAATGTCATGCCTATGTCAACTTTGGCAAGGCTACCCATCGATTATTCTCATATGCGAGATAGTCAGATGATTGTGAGAGCCTTTGATGGAACCAGAAAAGAAGTCCTGGGGGATATTGAGATGCCCTTACAAATTGGGCCGTGCACCTTCAATATAACATTTCAAGTGATGGATATCTCTCCATCCTACAGCTGTCTGTTAGGAAGGCCATGGATTCACATGGCAGGAGCTGTACCCTCTACTTTGCATCAAAAGATCAAATTCAATGTGAAAGGTCAATTAGTAGTGGTAGTTGGGGAGGAAGACATGCTAGTGACCCAACCATTGAACACTCCATATGTAGAGGCTGCCGAAGAAGCATTGGAGTGCTCCTATCGATCTTTTGAATTGGTCAATACTGTAGGTGAAGGATTTCAAAGTCAGCCTTTTTCAAAGATAGTGGTGAGCCAAGTCATCAACAAAGGCTGGTGTCCAGGACTTGGGCTAGGCAAAAATTTGCAGGGAATTAAAGAACCTCCGACAATAGCGGACAATAGCGACAGGGCAGGCTTAGGATACGAGATGGCAGAGTGGGAAGTCAAAAGAAGGCCATCAAGAAAGACAGCAAGACTGATGTTTATCCCACAATTGTACGAAACCTTCAGACCTGGAGGATTTATGAACCCAGATGCAAAGAAAAGTGTGGAAGAGGACTTTGCCCAGTTAGCCATTAATGCTGTTGAAGATGAAGTGGGGCTCAACAAAGAAGAATGGGTTCGCCTTTGTCCACAAGACTATGAGCTGAACAATTGGAGTGCCATTGAAATGCCTCTGACTTTTGATTTTGATTCAATGTAATTGTAACATCTCAATAGCTTTTGCCCAAGGCTATGGGGTGATCCTTTTTGTTTGGGCCATTCATCATTTATTATTTTTAATAAAAAATAGGGAGGATGCATTTACATTCATTTCTTCTCATGCCTTCATTATTTTCACCTTTCAAACACATCTTGCCAACATATCCCATTTCATTCAATTTCAGGTCTTTAAATGAACAAGAAGATAATCATGATAACCATCAAGAGGTTAACTTTGAGAATTCAATTAATACTGATGAACTTGACAATGAAGAGAATTTGAAGAATATGTTATGTCTCCGGACCTAATGAGGATCATTGAACAAGAAGAATAAGCCAATTGAGCCTTATCAGGAGGTAGTGGACTTAGTGAATCTGGGAGATGAAGAAAATAAGAAAGAGGTTAGAATGGGCACTTCACTTCCATCTGGAGATAGGCGACGGTTGGCAGACTACTTCAAGAATTTATAGATATATTCGCTTGGTCTTACCAGGATATGCCAGGACTGAGCACAGAGATAGTGGAGCACAGATTGCCCCTAAAGTCAGAATGTAAGCCCGTTCAGCAGAAACTGAGACGGATGAAGCCCGAAATGCTGCTAAAGATTAAAGAGGAGGTGAAGAAACAATTTGATGCAGGTTTTCTGCAAGTGGCCAAGTATCCAGAATGGGTAGCCAATATAGTCCCAGTTCCTAAGAAAGATGGAAAAGTACGAATGTGTGTAGACTATCGGGATTTGAATAAGGCTAGCCCAAAGGATAACTTTCCTTTACCTCATATCGACACACTGGTAGATAACACAGCTAAGCATTCGATTTTCTCCTTTATGGATGGTTTCTCGGGTATAATCAGATAAAAATGGCTGCAGATGATATGGAAAAGACTACTTTTGTGACCATGTGGGGAACTTTCTGCTACAAAGTCATGCCTTTTGGGTTAAAGAATGCTGGGGCAACATATCAAAGGGCTATGGTAACACTCTTTCATGACATGATGCATAAAGAGATTGAGGTGTATGTAGACGATATGATTGCAAAGTCTTGTGAGGGTGAAGATCATGTTTACTAGCCTCAGAAAGTTATTTGAGAGGTTAAGGAAATTTCAGCTCAATTAAACCCAGCCAAGTGCACCTTTGGGGTAAAGTCAGGGAAGTTGCTAGGCTTTGTGGTCAGTGAAAGAGGAATTGAAGTTGATCCCGATAAGATACAGGCCATCCAAAATTTGTCACCTCCCAGCACGCCAAGAGAAGTTCGAGGTTTTCTGGGGAGATTGAACTACATCTCTCGGTTTATCTCTCAGCTTACTTACAATGTGATCCCATATTTAAGCTTCTCCGTAAGAATAATCCTGGGAAATGGAACGAAGAATGTCAAGAGGCATTTGATAAAATTAAGCAGTATTTATCGAACCCTCCAATATTGGTGCCACCTGTTCAGGAAGACCTTTAATTCTGTACCTAACTGTAAATGAAAATTCAATGGGATGTGTGCTGGGGCAGCAAGATGAAGCTAGCCGAAAGGAGAGAGCTACTTACTATCTGAGTAAAAAGTTCACGGAATATGAATCCAAGTATTCTTCATTGGAGAAAATGTGTTGTGCATTAGCGTGGACTGCCAAAAGACTCAGACAGTATATGCTTTATCACACTACGTGGCTCATAGCAAAATTGGATCCAATTAAGTATATCTTCGAGAAGCCTTCTTTGTCAGGAAGAATCGCTAGATGGCAAGTAATGCTCTCAGAATATGACATTATATATGTGAGCCAAAAAGCAATAAAAGGAGGCGCTATAGCAGAATTTCTTGCAGATCGTGCTACTGAAGAGTATGAGCCGATGAAGCTGGAATTCCCTGACGAAGACTTAATGACTATTTCCCGACTGGAGGAAAGGGAGCATATGGAAAGATGTTGGAGAATGTACTTTGATGGAGCTGCTAACGCCTTGGGGCATGGAATTGGGGCAATTTTGATTTCTCCAGAAGAACAATACTATCCTGTAACAGCGAGGTTAAATTTTAATTGCACAAATAACATCGCTGAGTATGAGGCATGTGTCATGGGCCTGCAAGCTGCTATAGAAAGAAGAGTGAAAGTACTGAAAGTATTTGGAGACTCAGCTCTAGTCATATACCAGTTGAAAGGAGAATGGGAGACGAGAGATTCAAAACTCGTTCCGTATCATAAGTATATTCTAGAGCTGACAAAACAATTTGAAGATGTCCAGTTCGATCACTTACCCCGGGAAGAGAATGTGATTGCTGATGCATTGGCTACTCTGGCCGCGATGATTCGAATTAATCATAATACGGACATTCAGCCCATCAAGTTAGATGTTAAGGATATACCAGCGTATTGTTCTAATGTAGAGGGGGAAAGAGATGGAAAACCCTGGTATTATGACATCTTACAGTATGTCAAGGATCAGCAGTATCCAGTTCATGCAACAGAAAATGATAAAAGGGTCATCCGAAGATTGGCTATGAGCTTTTTCCTGGATGGGGATGTCCTGTACAAAAGAAGTAAAGATAAAGTATATTGAGGTGTGTAGATGAACTGAAGCGAAGAAATCATTAAAGAGGTGCATGAGGGAATATGTGGGCACATGCTAGTGGACATATGATGGCAAGACAGATCATGAAGCGGGATATTACTGGTTGACGATGGAGAATGATTGCATCGACTATGCTCGTAATGTCATAAATGCCAATATAATGCTGATAAGATCCTTGCTCCACCATCTGCTTTACATGTTATGGCACATCATGGCCATTTTCAATGTGGGGCATGGATGTCATGGTCAATCACTCCAAAAGCTTCTAACCGGCACAGATTCATTTTTGTGATGATAGATTACTTCACAAAGTGGTGGAAGCAGCATATATGCAAATGTGACACGCTCCGTGGTTTGCAAGTTCATAAAGAAAGATCATTTGTAGATATGGACTTCCGGAGAGAATTATTTCAGACAATGCCAAGAATCTAAATAGTAAGATGATGCAAGAAATATGTGCTCAATACAAGATCAAGCATCATAACTCGGCACCTTATCGTCCGAAAATGAATGGAGCAGTTGAGGCAGCCAATAAGAACATAAAGAGGATTCTGGAGAAGATGACCGAGACTTACAAAGATTGGCATGAGAAGTTGCCATTTGCCTTGCTTGCATATCGAACGTCAGTTCGCACCTCTACTGGGGCAACCCCATTTTCTTTGGTTTATGGGATGGAAGCTGTACTACCAGTGGAAGTAGAGATCCCCTCTTTGAGAGTCTTAAAAGAAGTTGAGTTGGAAGAGGCTGAATGGATTCGAGAACGTTATGAGCAGTTAAATTTCATAGAAGAAAAGAGATTGACTGCACTGTGCCATGGTCAGTTATACCAAAGAAGAATGATGAGGGCTCATGATAAGAAGACTCGGCCTCGTTGCTTTCGAGAAGGAGAGTTGGTTTTGAAAAGAATTCTCCCAATCCAGCACGATAGTAGAGGAAAATGGACTCCGAATTGGGAAGGGCCGTATGTGGTGAAACGGGCTTTTTCGGGTGGAGCATTGATACTGACTGAGATGGATGGAAACGATTTACCCCATCCTGTAAATTCTGATGCTGTGAAGAAATACTATGCTTGAAAAAAATACAAAAAAATAAAAAAATAAAAAAAATGAAAAAATGGAAAAAATGAAAAATGATGAAAAATGAAAAAAAAATGGAAAAAATGGAAAAAAAGAAAAAGTGAATGAAAAAGGAGGACTCAAGGCGAAAACCCAAAAAGGGCGGTTTGAGTCATAGGGGGTTGTCTAAGTTGAAAACCTGAAAAGGCAGCTTAGATAAGGAGGATACGGCATCGAATTTAAAAGTCTGCTGATATAGGGGCTAGCAAGTTCGGAAGAGTTCCAAGTTGTTAAATACATCAGAGGGTTGAGTTTTCATAAAAGACTTTGAGATGTGTTATCATGATTATCTGATTGTTCATTTTGGGCTTTGTCCCCATACCTATCCTTGTAATTCTTTCTTGACCAAAGTTTGCCAACATTTTGCTAATAAGAGACATTCTATTCCATTCTTTGTGTCTTTTTTCTTATGACTGTTTCTCAACATTCAGATTCTTTTCTTCTAATACCCCACCATTGAAGAAATGTGCAAATGCATTCTTACTTTTTGAATTTGAAATAATGATTGATGAATGAATAACCACAGGAAAGATTTTTACATTACATTGAATGAGTCAAGAGTGAGAAAGGCAGAATCGACATGTTCAGTTCCTAATTAGGAAATTGAATCTAGGAAGAGATTTCTTACAAGAAGAATGTGAGTGGAAGAGACAATTGAGAGCTACACTGGTTCGATCTTAGAAGAGCAGTGCAATTGGATCCTTAAGGAATCAAAGGGCTTGACACCCAAGAAAAAAAGAGCTTGAGAAACTTGAGTACCATACATTGAACAGGAATTAATTGACCAACATTTGCATAGCATGCATTGAAATTTATATGCATTTGCATAGCATACACTACTTTCAAGAAAGTATAGTGTACAAATTCAAGAAAGCAGGGGTGTTCCAACATCCCACATGAAAAAGACAGATATGAAAGACTTTGCAAGTTTTGAGAAGAAACTTGTCAGGTAAGTTCCTAATCCTTGAAATAGGATGTCTCTTGTATCGGGGTTGATTTTATAAGACCTTTGGCATAATCTCCTGAAATCCCTTCAAACACAACTTTCAACTCCTTCGGACATGATCGTCTTAGGAGAATTTACTTTTCAAAGTTCGTTGCCTCTGTTTAGAGGAGCAATTTATTTTTCAAAGTTCGTTGCCTCTGTTTAGAGGAGCAAATTTACTTTTTCAAAAGTCGTGGTGCCTCTGTTTAGAGGAGCAATTTATTTTTCCAAAGTTCTGTTGCCTCTGTTTAGAGGAGCAATTTACTTTTCAAAAGTCGTGGGTGCCTCTGTTTAGAGGAGCAATTTATTTTCAAAGTTCCGTTGCCTCTGTTTAGAGGAGCAATTTACTTTTCAAAAGTCGTGGTGCCTCTGTTTAGAGGAGCAATTTACTTTTCAAAGTCGTTGCCTCTGTTTAGAGGAGCAATTTACTTTTCAAAGTCGTGCCTCTGTTTAGAGGAGCAATTTATTTTCAAAGTCGTGGTGCCTCTGTTTAGAGGAGCAATTTACTTTTCAAAGTCGTTGCCTCTGTTTAGAGGAGCAATTTACTTTCCAAAGTCCGTTGCCTCTGTTTAGAGGAGCAATTTACTTTCAAAAGTCGTTGAGTCTCTGTTTAGAGGAGCTTCGGCCAAAAAAAAACAAAAAAAAAAACAAAAAAACAAAAAACAAAAACAAAAAATCAAAAAAAAATCAAAAAAATAAAAAAATAAAAACAAAAAAAAAAAAATCAAAAATAAAAATGTTGAGTTGAGTCTTGATTGGGTGTCTACGTCTTTGCGCAATTTCTGTTTCACAGAAAATGTGCAAAGAGGGGCAGCTGTAGACACCCAATCAGGTCCGGGCCCGGATCAATTGGGCCTGACCCGGATCAATTGGGCCTGACCCAGATCATTTGGGCCTGGCCCAAATGGGTAAGGCCCAATTCAATCATGTATTATTATTATTTTTTTTTCCTTTTTTTTTTTCTTTTCTTTTGTATTTTTATATTTATTATTATTAATATATGTATATCTGTATTTATTTATTTAGATTAGATTTATATGTATATTATTTATATAGTTATATATTTATTATTATTATTATTATTATTATTATTTTTGTAAGATATTTTGGGTTTATCTTATTTTATTATTATTTTTTTTAAATTATCTGTTCTGATTTTTTTCTGATTATCAGATATTTTTTTTTTATAATATCTTTTTATTTATCTGTTCTAATTATCTATTATTTTTTTTATATTTATTTGATTTTTTTGGAAGGTTGAGATTGAAGCTGAAGAATCCTACTGGGAGTGGGGATTCAATCTAAAGAGTCCAATTGGATTCAAAGACTGAATCCCCGTCCAAGGAGGAGTTGGGATTGATCAGAAACTCCTGATCAATCCCTATATAAAGCACCTCCTGGAACAGTTCAAGAACACACAAAAAACAGTGAGCAAAGCTACTGAATTTGAGAGAAAAAAAGTGTTTAAAAGAGTTTTCGAAGGCTAAAGAAGGTCGAGAAGTGTTAGGATAGCTGTAGGGATCTGAAAAAATTTTTTAGAAATTTTTTTGCGAAAATTTTTTCTGGAAATTTCTGGGAAATTTCCAGATTCCGGCGAAAATTCCGGCGACATTTGAATTTTCCGGCACAAATTCCGGCGAAACTTGAAGATTCCGGTGACCAACCCAGTTTCCGGCGAGATTCCCAGAAACCGGCGAAGATTCCGGCCATATTCCGGCAAAAATTCCAGATTCCGGCGACATTTCCAGAATCCGGCACCGGTGTTCTTCGGTTTTCTAGAGAGAAGGGAGAGAAAAGGGAAGGAAGAGAGAGAGAGGGGAGGAGCGTTCTGCCGAAAAACAGAGGAGAGTGCCTTAAATACCCTCCAAAAACGACGTCGTTTTGGCCTTAAGTAACCAGAGGATCCGCGCGTTTTGCCGTGACCCGACCCGACCCGAGCGTCGACCCGCTTCTGACCCGCGCGTGCCAGCCTCCCTCCGAGCCAAGCCGAGCCGAGCCGAGCTTCCAAGCCGCTCCTCCGAGCCGTTTTTTTTCTTCCTTGAGCCGAGCCGAGCCGAGCCGATAGCCGAGCCGCTCCAGGTTTTTTTTTTTTTTTTTTTTTTTTTTTGAATTTTTTTATTTGACTTTGATTTTGATCTTGATTTTTTCTTCTTTTTTTTTTAATTAATCCGACGACGGAGCCTCTACAAGTAAAAACAGTAGTTTTTCTTGCATACTCCTGAGGTGAGGGAATTTTCTCAATTTTCTGCTAAAAGTATTAGAGTCAATTGAGAATAATTTCCGATAATTAATTACTTGGCTGATTTTGATTTTTTTTTTCTTTAATTAATCCGACGACGGAGCCTCTGCAAGTGAAACAGTAGTTTTTCTTGCATACTCCTGAGGTGAGGGAATTTTCTCAATTTTCTGCTAAAAGTATTAGAGTCAATTGAGAATAATTTTCGATAATTAATTAATTGGTTGATCTTGATTTTTCTTTAAATAATCCGACGACGGAGCCTCTGCAAGTGAAACAGTAGTTTTTCTTGCATACTCTTGAGGTGAGAGAATTTTCTCAATTTTCTGCTAAAAGTATTAGAGTCAATTGAGAATAATTTTCAACAACTAACTACTTGGTAAAATTTTAAGGCTTTTGGATAACACAAATTCAAGCTGGTACCATCTTTTGATGGGCGTTGTGAGGGTGCTATAACCTTCCTCACACGTAACCGAACTCCCGAACTCTGTTCTGGTTAAGCAGACCCGAACCTATTCTTTTAGGGACCCTTAAACTTAGGTGTTCCCTAAAGGACAGATTCCTTAGGTGGCCAATCGCACCTAGATAAAAAAGATTGGTGGCGACTCCCTAAAGTCAATGTCTAGCGATAGATCCCCGGATCTAGACGTTATGACAATGGTACCATAACATTAGTAAACTTCTTTAGCAAAGTTCAGTAGGATTTCAGCTTAATGTCAATAGATAACAATTATCTTTGAATAATTCCTTTTTAGAGCGCTTTACCCTCATTAATTATTTTCATGTTGTATTGATATTAAAAATCCAGAACTAGAGCTACTACAAATATTTTTAGTTTTAATCTATTTAGTTAGTTTTATTGTGGGTCTTATGATACATTTAAGTATTAATGTTTATAGTGGATATATTGTTGCTATTAGATTAAGTATTGGGATCCATCTTTAAATTTTTAGGAATAAATTTTGTCTATAACCATTGACTGGAGGTTTCTGTTTGCTTATTGTCACCTTACAGACTTTCAGGGCATTATTCAGACATTTTAACTCTATCTTTAGCCCTAAGATCTTCAACCACAACAAATTTTTTATCTTTTTTATAAAGTTGACACAATTGTTTAGGCTTGTTCTCAGTGAAAAAGTACCTAAGATGATCATGTCTTACCCTAAAGGTGAATGCCTAAATAGCCCACTTCGTGTTTAGGTCTTTAGTCTCCAAGATTATCGCACATAACCTCTCAGGTGTTGTTGTAAAGTTTCATCAGATTTTAACTTTACAACCAAATAAGCTCTCAAAAGAGCATACAACGTCTTTGCTACTAATAAAATAGGCTAAGAACTATCAATTGAGCATATCAAAGTTGTTAATAGTCTCATGGGCCATCGAGTAGAACCATGTACGAGTAAAGGCAAAGCCATCATTAGGATGAAAGGGGACCAAAATAATTTTAATTTTAATTTTAAATTTTTAAAAATAAAATTAAAAAATTATACTATTAAACACGAATAGACTAAAAAAATAAAAATAATATTTAAATTGCACTCTTCGTTCTTGTATCATACTAAACTTATCAATTATTACATCAGTATTAAACTTTTCTATAATTTTTTTCTCAATGTAGACAATTAAAGAATTTTTCAAAAAATCATCCTTCATCTTACTTCGAAGTTAAGTCTTCACAATATTCATAGCTGAAAAAGCACATTCTATAGATACAATTGAAATTGAAAGAGTCAATATGAGATGAATAAATCTATTAACAAGTGGATATACCTCTGACTTTCCACTTTCAACTAATCTTCTATAAAGTTCATAAAGTGTCAATATTTTTTTCATATCAGAATGTTGACATACATCAACTTTATAATGTCTCAACTCATAAGGAAGGTGTTCTTTCTCCTAGTGAATGAAATCTTCTAGACAAAATTTGTTAACAAGGTTTCAAATTTTTTCAACATCAAATGATTTAAAAAACTCTCTGGGATCTAAAGATGTAGTAAGATAAAGCAATTTAATAACATGGTCATTAAATCTATGGTTCAATTCTTGCAACCGAGTATCTATTGTAGCAAAAATATATCTACTCTATAATGATGATTCATGTAACATATTTTTTCTTATTACGACCACGACCTGCTATGTATAGAGCATTCATATATGGAGTATCTAGCTCACAAGTCTCACAATATAACGTCACATTATTCAATAATTCATCCATCCACTTGCTCTGAACTTTCGAATCAATTCTTTGGTTGTCAACACGAGATTTATGGCATTCAATATGTCTTGAGAATGATGTTGCAAAGCTTGACAAAGATTATCAGTAATCCCCATAATTTCCTTCATCAAGTGTAAAATAAAAATAAATTCAAAAGATTTCAACTTATTTTATGCAACATGAGCATCTCTTCATTGAGAATAATTATGTATAATATTTTTTATATTTTCAAGAATAGTGCATATTGCACAAAACATCTTCATTAAACTGATAATTGAATTCAAATGAAAATTTTATCGAGTATCACATGGACACTGTAAAGTACCTAATTGATTTATACCTATTCCAGTTTCTAACTCAGCAATAAAAATTAAATGAGCAATTTCAACTGTTTGAGCTCTTGTAATTCATCATGACATTTGGAAGAAGTACAAACCATATTAACAATATCAATCAATTCTTTAAAAAATTGATGCACTTCTGTCACTTCTCTTGATGTTGCAACCAATGCTAATTGAAGTCAATGAGCAAAACAATGAACATAATAAGTATATGGACACTCCTTTAAAATCAAGGCTGGTAAGCCATTTAACTCCCTACGCATATTACTCACTCTATCATATCCACGTCCTTAAAGATTCTATATGTCAAAACTTTGATGGGAAAGAACATTAAAAATCTCATTTTTCAAAGTCAATGCTAAAGTATCTTTAACATGAACTAGATAAAAAAAAAACCTTTCTTTCACAAACCCTTATTTATCAACAAATCTTAAAAAATTTACCATTTACTCATTTTTTGACTCATCTCTGGCTTTATCTACAATAATGCAAAAATTTCTATCACTAATTTCTTAATGAATTGCATCACAAACCCTTTTAGCATAAATGTGCAAAAATTTTTTTTTTTTGAATTGTTGAAGAAGTACATGTAGCATTTTGTAAAGCATTTTTTATAACATCTTCAACCTTTTTTTATAACATTTTTTATAACATTTTTTATAATAAGATGTCAACAATTTTACCAATTCAAGAAAGTTTCTACAATTTTTTCATTTTAAACTTTCATCATGACCTCTAAAGGCATAACCTAAAATGTCAACCATTGAACAACATCTATACTAGTTTTCAAACATAAATTATTAACTGCAACTTGTTGTGTTGTGTGCCTATCAAGTGATACTCTTATAATGTTGCTCTTAATTCATTAAATCTACTTAAACTCTTTATGCATTATTATGTGTTAAATTCAAACCTTTTCCCATATGAGTAAAAAAAAACACAATTATGTTCTTCATGTACCTTTTTTCAATTTCTAAAATCACTATGAGTAAATATAGTTGATCCAAAGCATCCACTTGGCTTGTTATTTAAGAGAAAAATAAGGCAAACAAAATGATGTGACTGTTTATTTGTCTTCTCAAAAGTCAAAAGAGTACTTCAACCGCTCACACCAATTAAAATGAAATTTATTTTTACTAAAAACAAAGATATGGCCAATTTGAGAATTAGATGAAGAATTAAAAAAAAAAAACCTTTTTGATAAAAAGCTACAAAGAGATGAACTAGATATGTTAAATAGATACATAGAACATAAACAATAAATAATTGACTTGGATTTTAATTACGTTAAATGATAAATTGGGGCTTCAATTAACGTTGAATTTTGAAATTGGGCCAAAACAATAAATAAAATAACTAATGAAATAATAAAAATAAAATAAAATATATACAAAACATAAAAATTTACACATTTTATATGCCTTTGGAGGGGCCATGGCCTTTGCCATCTCACATCCCAAGTTACGCCTACCTTAAAGTAACCCTTATTATCCATTTTTTTTTGGGGCCATGGCTCCGCCAACCCCATTAGCTTTGCATTTGCGCGTGGGCTCTACCTTGTAGCTCTTAGTAAAAACTTTACACTTAACTGCATCTAAGGCATTGTGAAAGTCCATAAATGTCTTGAAATGGAAAAGGTGGTTTTTTAAGTCAATAGTCCAATTATAGGTTTTTTACGGAGGTTCAAAGAGGTGAGGATGTCGACTTATCTTATAAGGGTGATTAAAAGGTTGTGATTATCTTCTAACCACTATAAGTTTTTATTTTTTTTTTATGTTAGCCAATTCCTTTTAAAAAGCTGTAACCTATGCTACAAGTTTATTTCTGGTTGATATTAATGAGGGTTTGGTTCTGTGTTGAGGGTTTGGTTTTGTGTTATGGGTTTGGTGGGGTAAATATTATTTTGGATGGGTTGGGGGTAGCTTTTAGCATGTTAAGAGGGTTTAGAGTGGCTTTCGAGAAAAAAAGGCTGGACTTTTTCTAAAGTGAGGTCTTTTTTAATCGTGATTGTTGGGGTGGCTTATTGTTTTAGATGTTAAGGGGGTTTAGAGTGGCTTTTGAAAAGAAGAGGCTGAGCTTTTCTAGGATAAGGTCTTTGTTATGATGATTGTTGGGTGGCTATTGGTAGTGTTGGAGTAATCTTTGTTGGGTAAGCTATTTGGGCATTTAAGAGCTGAATCTAGGTCAATTAATGCATGGTAAAACTCTAGAAAAGTTTATTGCATGTTTATTGATACATAAGGATCTATGGGGCTAGAAGTGTAACTCGCATAGAGGAGATAGTAGAAGGAACATTTTAACAGTGAGTTATATTTATTGGTTGTGAGGATTGCATTTGTAGTGGGAATGGTTATAAGGTTAGATTCGAAGGTCCAACAGCAGTAGTGTGGGCCAATGCAATAGTCCAAGTTATACTTATAGATAAAACTCTCATTATGTTTTGGTAATAGCCCATTGGCTATGAACTCCTAAGCATTTAATATACAGGGTTGTTGGGAAAATGGGAAGATGCTATCATACCTTGGTGACCATGAGGGGAGGCTTGCTAATGGGATTTGTAGGGGAGTCGGGAACATGGCTGCGGCATCAAAAGGCATATGCAAATTGGGTAGTCCACATTCATAATTGAGATTGTTGTTTCATAAGAGTAAGGGTGAGATATGATTGTCCGTTCCCATAACGACACCCAATTATTGATGGTGTTTTAGGTGTTGGTAAGAGGAAAGATGACTTAGAGATTGTATGAAGGATGACTTGAACCTGCAGTAGGAAAACATAACTAAAGGGCATCAGAGTTAGATTTTCGGGATGCACTCTAACACTTTAGTCAGTCAGGTACTTAAGGTTTAAGTGAGGAACAAGGTAAATGTAAAGAGTTTTTAGGAAGCTTAAGTGGAAAGGATTCTTAGTTTATACCATACCTAGGCCTCTTTTTTATTTTATATATGGATGAAAGGTAATGATTGTCATAACGATTTTGGGACCGCCAGACGTAAAGTATTTTAAAATAAAAAAAAAAATAAAAGGGTGTGATTGGTCACCCAAAAGTTTCTCTTTTTAATAAAACTATAAAAACGAGTTTAAAGTTTATCAAAAGATAAATTTTGATCTACGAAAAATCAGATTGGGTCTGAGAGTCGGTTACTTGTGGGGAAAGATTAGCACCCCCACAATGCCCATAAATTAGTACCATTTAATCATGCATTATTTTCGGTGTTGGATAAAATGGTTTTGACTTGAAATTTAATAATAATTCCTTTCGTTTAAAAAAAATATTTTTGCTAAAATTTTTATTTAGAAATATTGAAAAGATCTTTAAGTTAAAGAATTATCTTAAAATTCTCCAACATCTAGGCAGAATTTAAAATAACTCTTTTCGCTTAAGATTTAACATGATAATCCTTAAAATGAAATAACAATCTTTATAGAAGATAATTGTTAGTGGCTCTCCACCATCTAGGCAGAGTACCAAGAATTATTTCCTTCATAATGTTATTTTTATTTTGTTTTAAAATTGCATATTTTTAAAAACAAGTAAATAAAAAAACATTTTGTACAAAAAAAAGAATAAAGGATGATACTATCAGGTAACAAACAAATATGCAAAATGAGTGCAAACAATAACAAATAAATGCATGTAAGCTAATAGGTGCTATGTATAATGAAATGCAAATTTGAAATTGGATTCTTAAATATAATAAGACCATTTTAACTTCTCAACATCTAGACGGAGCTTAGGTGGCAACTGTTCATATTTAAGATCCCAATTTATTATTACTCTTTAATAAAGTTTTAATCCTATTGTTAAAGTGAATTAAGGACAAGCATGAAGAACTTAACGAAATAAAGTTTCTTAAATATCCTATCATCTAGGCGGCATTCGAGAACAAATTATTTTATATGAGACTTTCACACATATCCTTAAAGTTTCGAAATGGATTTAAACTTAGGTATGGGTCGAGGTTTTAAAGATTTGGCAAGTTTCAAGTAATGATTTGGGATTTTATACCAAATTTGGGGTTTTCAAAATTTTAGATTTTAAGGTTTTGGATTTTAAGGTTTAGGATTTTGGATTTTAGAGTTAAGGTTTCAAGTTTCAAATTTTGGGGTTTAGGTTTTTGATTTTAGGGTTTGAGATTTGGGGTTTTGATTTTAAGGATTGAGATTTGAAGTTTTGGTTTTATGGTTTAGAGGATTTACGGTTTAATTTTAGGGTTTGAAGGTTTAGAATTTTGATTTTAGAGCTTGGAGGTTTGGGGTTTTGATTGTAAGGTTTGAAAGGTGAAGGTTTTAATTTTAGGGTTTGGAAGGTTTAGGATTTCATTTTTAAGGTTAGGAGGTTTAAGGTTTAATTTTAAGGTTTGAAAAATTTAGAGTTTCGTTTTTAGGGTTTTGGATTTGAAGGTTTTGAAGTTTTAAGGTTTAATTTTAGGGTTTGGGAAATTTAGAGTTTCGTTTTTAGGGTTTTGATTTTTAAAATTTGAGGTTTGGGGTTTTGATTTAAAGGTTTGGATTTTAAGGGTTTTGGATTTTAGGGTTTGGATTTAAAGGTTAGGATTTTAGGGTTTTTGGATTTTTAGGGGTTTGGGATTTTAAGGGGTTTGGATTTTAGGAGTTTGGATTTAAGAATTGTCATTTAAGGTTTCATTTTTAAGAAAATGGCGAACATCTCTAAAAAATCTCTAAACATCTATGCGAGTTTTCATAGCAAGTTAATTTTAGGGCCGATTTTTGAAAATTTAATCAAAAAATTTCTTATATATATATTTATGAATTTATTAATAATAATTTTTTTAACTCTAGACGAAATTATTTTTAGAATATATTTTTATTTTCCCTCCAACATCGTAGGCACGAACAAAATAAAAAATTTATTATTTTATTATTTTTTTAAAGCATGTTTTTTAATAATATATTTTTAATTATTATGCTTACTTGTTTTTTTTAAATTAATTATTAAAAAAACAATTAAATATTTATGCCTAAACAATTTAAAAAATTTATCATGATAGTATAGGAAAAATACTTAAAACACAAAAAATAATATATAAAAATAAAAAATGCAAAAAATTTTTTTACCTGAACAAGACCTGTTAATGGCAGTTCGGTTGGACCGAAAAGGGTTCGGTTGGCGTGCGATTCGGTTGAGTCGGTTGAGGAGTGGTTCGATCCGGTTTAGTTGGATCGGTTCAATGCGGTTCGTCCGAACCGGTTAGAGGGTGACTGAGGTGGGTCGGTTTACGCGGATCTCGGGTCAAGTTCGATCCACACGCGGATCCTCTTATACTTGAAATGACGTCATTTTGGTCCTATGCTCAAAACGACGTCATTTTGCTCTTATGTTTTCTATAAAAGTCAATTTTTTTAATTCATTTCACCTTTTTCTCAGAAAAAAAAAGATTTCTCACTGGCTTCGGCCAGAATCCGGTGCCCGACTGTCGCGCTTGTCGTCACCTAGGTCACCATCAACAGTCGCTGACGATGGTCGTCGGTTGCCAAAAAATGCCAAAAATACTCCCAAACATTCACCTCAACGCCTTCTTTCCAGATCTAATGTCCATTTTACCAGAAACAGCCCCGATCGTCATAGATCAGGCTTGAAGTTTTTTGCCCTTTTTTTTTTGAAATGAGACTGATTTTTTTATTGCTTTTGCAGCTAGCTTGGCGCTGGGTTCCTTCTTGCGGGGAGGACTGTGTTTGTCTTTTTGTTTCCATTTTTCTGTTTGTTTTTTTGTGGTTGGTATGGGTTCTGTTTGGGGTTGTTGAAGGGAAAGGTTTAACTTGGTGTTTGGGCTTAAAATGAGAGGGTGCTGAGGGCAGTATGTTTGAAGGTTTCGAAGATCTGTCCAAAGGTTTTCGAGAGAGGGAGTCCGAAAGAGAGCTCAAGGGGAAGAAGTTAGGGGGGTTCAAAAAGGGAACATGTGGTGGTTGTATGTGGCTGTAGGGGTAGGCTATAGGTAGGTTGGGTAAGTTGTAGAGGGTGCCTGGTCGGGGGCGACAGCGGCGCTGTATACCAACCACCCTACTTTTTGTTTTCTCTTTTTTCTTTTTTTTTCTAATTAATTTTTTTAAAAATATATATTACTATTAATTTATTAATATTAACAAGGATTGAAATTAGTAAACCCGGACAAAATCAGTATTTTCAGCTGTCTCTTTTTACACATTACTGAGAATTAAGAATAGGGCAAAGACAAAAACAACAATTTTGTCCGAAAGCAAATCGTAGATTTTTTTAAAAAAAGTTTTTCTTTTTTTTTTTTTAACCACAAGTCAAGTGATAAAGAAAACAATTGGGACGACACCGTAAGTCAAAAAATAAAAAGTCGAGAGAACAACATCGTTAGTCAAAATTAAAGAATCAATCGGGACAACACTGCGAATCGAAATTAAAGAATTGATTGAGACAACACTGCGAGTTGAATTTAAAGAATCGATCGGGACAACATCGCGAATTGAAATTATGTCCAGAAGTCTTAAAAATCATGCTCGGAGGTCTTACAGAATTGACTGGAACAACACCATAAATAAAAAATAATGAATCGATCGGGACAACACCGTAAATCGAATTTATGCTCGAAGGTCTTAGGAATCATGCTCGGAGGTCTTACAGAATCAATTGGGACAACACCGTAAGTCAAAAAATTAAGAATTGATTGGGATAACACCGCGAATCGAATTTATGCCCGGAGGTCTTAAAAATTATGTCCAAAAGTCTTAGAAATCATGTCCGGAGGTCTTACAGAATCGACTGGGATAAGACCGCAAGTCGAAAAGTCAAGAATCGATCGAGATAACATCGTGAATCAAAATTATGTCCGGAGGTATTAAAAATCATACCTGGAAGTCTTAAGAATCATGCTCGAAGGTTTTACAGAATCGATTGGGACAACACCGTAATAAAAAAATCAAGAATCGATCGGGATAACACCGCGAATCGAATTTATGCCCACAGGTCTTATAAATCATGTCTGGAAGTCTTATAAAATCATGCTCAAAAGGTCTTACAGAATTGAAAGGGATAACATTGCAAGTCAAAAATAAGAAATCGATTGGGATAACATCGCGATCGAATTTATGCCCGGAGGTCTTATAGAGTCGACTGGATAACATCGTAAGTCGAAAAATAATGAATCGATCGGGATAACACTGCGAATCAAATTTATGCCCAAAAATCTTAGAAATCATGCCCAAAAGTCTTAAGAATCATGCTCACAGGTCTTACAGAATTGACAGAACAACACTGCAAATCAAAAAATAATGAATCGATCGGGATAACACCGTGAATTGAATTTATGCCTAGAGGTCATAGGAATCATGTCCGGAGGTTTTACAGAATCGATAAAACAACACCGCAAGTCAAAAAATAATGAATAGATTGTGATAACATCGCGAATTGAATTTATCCTCGAAGGTCTTAGGAATCAACTGGACAATACCACAAGTTGAAAAATAATAAATTAATTGGGATAACACCACGAATCAAATTTATGCTCGGAGGTCTTAGGAATCAACATTTTTGGATCTCCTCTAATAATAGATCTATGAACTTTGAAAATTTAAAAATCTTTTGCTTAAAAACTTTTAAAAATTTAAAAATCTTTTGCTCGGAGGTCTTAAAAGTTGTGCTCGAAAGTATTAGAGTTTATGCGCGAAGGTCTTGCAAATCTCAAAATCTTTGAACACTTATCTTAATCAGAGGCAATGACACTTTAAAAATGGCTTTCGCATGATCAAATATTTTTGAAACTTTAAAGGTCTTGTTTGAAAAAGGTTTCTCCTAAACAGGGCCTTCACAATTTTGTTTGAAAAATGTTCCCCTTAAATAGAGGTGTTGAAATTTTAAAATCCTGTTTTTTCTTTTCTCTCTCTCTTTTTTTTTTATATATATTCTTTTTTTCTGCTAATGTGCAATCATGATACAAATTTCCATTCTCATCAAATGATGCTAATGAAAATGTCGATACAAACGCTAATGCAAGAATGCGAATGCTTGGTGCAAATACATTTGACTTTTTCACAATGCAATTAACAATAATGCCCCTACAACTACCTTTTCTTAGGATGTAGATGCCATGATGCAAATGCAAATTCTTCTTATAGTGTGAATGCAAATGTCTTATACAAGTGCCAATGCAAATGATGCAAATACAAATGTCTTTTTTGTGATGCAAATGTAAGCGATGCAAATACAAATACTTTTCTTGCCCCTTTTTTTTAAAAAAATTTTGTTTAAATTTTCATTGCTTCATTTTCACCCAAAAAATGATTTCAGTATTATGTACAAAATACTTAAATAATCTTAAAAATTTTCAAAAGTGATAAAAAATTACCTCACATAAAGTGTCTTCGTAATTAATGAAAAATTTATAACTCAAGACTTTCGAATCTTTTGGAAGTTAGTGACTACTATTTGGAAAGCTTATGGATGAGAGGGTCATTGACAATTCAACTCCTTTTACTGGTGGGCTTATCTCATGGAAAGGCTCGACGAGGGTTGCAAAGATTTCATCTTGGGCTCACAAAAGAGATAATTTTTTTAAAACACTTTTTTTTTATTGAAAACATGATACTTCAATGTGAGTCAAAACTAGCCATTATTTTCCAAACAAGATTTGGGAAGAAGATAAGGCTGGTTTTTCTTTTTTTTTTTTGAAAGGTCTTTAATAGGTACTAGTCTTTCAAATGGCTTTGCATCGAGATTTTTTATTTCGGATAGAACCTTGAAACTTTGAAATTCATTTTGAGGCCTTAAAAATGACTTTAGCTCTAAACTGCCCTCTTTGAGTTTTCACCTTAGAGCTATATTTTCTATCAATGAAAAATTCAACAAGTATATACAAATTCAAGGATATTGCTCTTCAATCCAAATGTCTACATTTGATCAAAATAGACTTTTCAAAGTGTGTAATGTAAGCCGCAGTTAAGAGTTCTAAAAAAATAGGTAAATAGGCTCAAAATATATTATTTAGGGTAATTAGGCCAAGGATCCTGAGGACCATTCTTTGACTTTCTTCCTTTGCCCTTTTTTTGTTGAAATATTTAGCTTTAATTTCAGCAACTTTATTCACCCCCTTTTTTTGCCTTGAATCCTCATTTTCAAGGTACATATATTTTTTTTCTTTTTTTTTTAATTCTAATTGAAGCTTCAGATTCTTATCTCCAAGGTTTCTTTGCTCTTTCTTGGAAATACCTAACTTCATCTTTAGCTATTTATTTTCCTGAATCTTGAGATTTTAATTGAAGTATTGTTCACTTTTTATCCCAGACTTTCACCTTTGAGGGGCGGGTTAGACGCTTTCAATATCGGATACTTTTCTTGAAGTTAATCTTGAATGTAACCTAATTTTGTTCCTAATAGAAAATGATTTTTAGCTAGGGTTCATTTTAGAATAAAAATTTTAATAGGCTCAAATGGGTAACAAACAGATAATTTTTATATATGAGAAGAATAAAGAAAGATGACCATTTATCATTTCAAATATGATTACTTGATTAGAAGAGCAAATCATCGAAAATGTCTTTTTTATTTTTTTTTATCTTTTTACTTTTTTTATTTTTTTTGTGATGCCCCTTAGTTCAAGTGGAATATGACGATCAAGTGGAATATGATCGATCGCATAGTTCAAAAAAGCTCTTTGGGCTTCAAAATTTTTTTGGTATTTTTTGGTAAAAGGAAGAGAAAATGTATAAAAGTATGAAACAAATTGTCTTAGGCAGAAAGGGATTATTTTTTCTTTTCCTTAATGTGCCTTAAGACATGGAACAAAGGTTGTTTAAGAGAGAAAAAAAAACTCAGGGTATTTTTATGTCTATGATCATGGTAAAATTTTGAACACATTGAATTACCAATTGAAAATTTGAAAGAGCATCTGATTTTTGAAATTCAAAACAAACTTCAAAATTAATCTCTTTTGTTCTTTGCTCAAGAAGAGATTATCAGCCCTTTAAAGGTATGAAACTCAAACTCATATTCCCTGAAAGATTATGGTTTATAAGTTTAATCATTTGAGTGATTAAGGGCATGAAAGTATTTGAAAAGGTATGGAGGTATTTGATGAGCTTTTTCCTAATAGTAATCACCATTTCCCTTAAGAATCCTTTCATCTTTATTTCAAAAAAAACTTCTTTTTCTCTTTTTTCCTTTTTTCTCTTTTTTTTTTGAAATCTTAAAAGTTACTTATGTGAGACTTTTTATTCAAACAAATGCATAAAGAGAAATTTCATAAAAAAAAAGATCCAAAACATTCAATTTTTCAAATAAGTTAGATAACTTCTAGAGACACAATGCATATGTCATACATACATAGTAAAAAAAATCAAAAGAAATAATCTTATCCTGATTTTTAAAACTTGACACCTCATTCTTCATCTCAACTTCTCACATTTGACAATTGGAAGGAGTCAACAACTTTCATTGTTCTATTACCTCCAGAGTCAAAATATCGTTCTTGATAAGATCTTCACATTTTCTTTCAAACTGTATGTATTTTTCAGTTGAATGGCCAATTACCCCATATGGTAATCACACTTGCCATTGGGATCATAACTCCTTACTGATGGATTTGGATGTTATTTTTAGAGGCACAGGAGTATGATATTGACCTTTTATTAGCAAAGACAAAAGGTAAGAAATGGGGATGGGTAATTTCTCTTTATCATTCCTTAGTCTCTTTCGATTCTTTGTGGGTCGAGTGGTGAGTTCAAATGTAAGAACAAGATCATGAATGGCCATTTGAGGATAGAAATTTACTAGAAAGCCCAAATGCTAGCTTGGTTGGCAAAGATATAGGTTTTGAGAGATATAACTTATGACAAGATGATGAGGTTGATAAACAGGATAATGATTGTACGAGATAAAACTATTAGGTAGATGCCTTTCCATTATGACTGTTTGCACCTCTATTTTATTCTTTTATGATGTACTTTTCTCTTCAACATCTGTCACCTCTTTTAACTTAATCATACCATTTTTTATTGTATTTTTTATAATTTAACCAGAAATTACCATGTTTGAAAATTTTTTAAAGACGTTCCCAATCATTCTTTCATAATAGGGAGTGTTCAAAGAATTGACAAACAGAACAATAATTTTTTTATTAGACAAGGGTGGTTGTACTTGGGCTGCTATGTCTGTCCATCTATGTGCATATTCTCTAAAAGTTTCAGTTGATCTTTTCTTCATGTTCTGTAAAGATATCTTATCTGGTGTCATATCTTCAACATGCTTATATTATTCTATGAAGGCCCTAGCTAAGTCATTCCAAGAGCAAATCTTATTTCAGTCCAACTGAGCATACCATGTTACTACAGGTTTGGTGAGACTATTTTGAAAGTAATGGATCAACAATTTATCATCATGAGTGTAACCTATCATTTTTCGATAGTACATAGTGATGTGTGTTAAAAGACATTTCGTTTCATCATACTTCTCAAAATTTAAGGCTATGAATTTTGATGAAATAACTAGATCAGACACTAGACTAAGCTCGTTAGCATTAACATTCTCGTACATATCATGGCTTTCAATTGCTTTCAATCTCTCTTTTAGTAGATCAAATTTATCTTTTATCACTGTATATCTTGATGGATCTAGCACCTTTTTTAATTTTTTTGATTCTTTAAGATCATCCACATTAGGCACAGTAGTGGAGTCATGAAGAGTACGTTTGGGGTTGACATTTATCTGAATTGATGGTAACTCGACAGAAATGTCAGTAAAAAGTTGATGAGTAGTTGGAGGTACTTGTGGCATATGAGGGTCTTGAACATATGTGGACTCAGATGGATATGATGGTGTCTCAACAATTGTTTCCTCCCTTGCCTTATGTATTTCAATAACTTTTTTTTCCTTTTGTCAACTCTGCTAACATATGTTTTAATTTTGTCAACTGTCTATTCACGTTCTACTGCATTTTCATAACTGTTTCATTGATCTCTTATTAAACTTTTTCTACTCTATCCATTTGACTTGTATCTTCATTTTTCATGATTCTGGTACTGACTCGAGTGCTATTAATGTGCAGACTCAACTGACCTCATTTTCTAGGATAGTTATCCTTGAACTTTTTATTAATTATCAAAAGTAAAAAATGCATGACATGAATTTTATTATAAAAAATCTTTTGGCTTTGAAGGTTTAACAAAAGCATATTCGCAATCATCATCTTTTATGCTTAGCTAGCATGAAAAATAATGAAATCAAACAAATGATGCATGATGTGCAAGTTAAATTTTTTATTATTAATGAGGGGAAACTAAAGTTCCATCCTATATTCTGGTTGGGTTATCTAAAGACATTCATTCCTCCTTAAAATTTTGGTGAAGGTATATTCACACAACACTTTTTCACAAGCTCTTTCAGACATCCAATTATTAAAAGTGGACAGAGGCATCAATTCATAGAAAATTTAGGTCAAAAGAAATTTTCATTCATTCGTAAAAGTATGAAGCTTACACATCATGAATAATTCTAGGGCTATGGCCAAAAAGTGCTATACATGTTTTCACTCCCTCTTGTTTCACCTAAAAAATCTAAAAATAGTTGACTATGATTGTTGGGGAAAATAGCTATTTACTTTAAAAGCTTTTTATTCATCATCATAGCCAACATTACTGTTACTTACAGCATTACTTACTATCTTAGCATGGATTAATGAAAGGTTCTCGTGAACAATTGACTTCATTTTGGCATCAAAACTCAAATATCCAACTTTCATCAATCCTTACACCCTATGTTTCAAAGTTGTGCAGTCTTCCAAAGAATGGCCCATAACACCAAAATGATATTCACATTAGGCATTAAGGTTATACCATTTAAGGAAAGGTGGTTTGTGAGGTTTAGTAGTGATAGGGGCGATAAGGTAATTCTCTAAGAGCAATGGGTATAACTTCGTGTAAGACACTGGTACTAGATTAATATGATTTTTTTTTATGTTGCTAGAGTTCTTCTGTCCTATGGTTGGTTTGTTTTACTGAAAAGATGATGGTATAGTTAGTTTTGAAGTGAATTGAAAAACTCTAAATCAAACATTGGACTGCGAAGTGGTGATGAGATAGAGTACTAAACAAACGATTGTGAAATATGAGGTTGTGAAAGTGGATTCAGGTGTGATATTCTTGGAAGTTGGATGAAATTTGAGGGCCCAATCCTAGGTGCTTGGAAAGGAGGTTAAAAGTGGTGATAAGAAGGATTTGGGTGCGAGTTTAGACTCAAGATAGTTGGTGATGGTTGTTTGAAGCCATGTGACTCCTTCTTGGACATAAAAATTTTAAGCTCAGTCATTTGCTTGGCTAGTTCACCAATTCCTCTTTTAAGTTTGTCTAAACCTTAGTGACTGTTCAAATCACCCAATGCTTTAGCATGCTCTAAAAGAATACTGAAACTAATAAGAGCTAGTTGATCTTAACTTAATGAAAGTGACAATGATCATTGAGGAGCAATAAACTCAACCATACCACTACTTTTAACCATTTCTATCAATTGAGCTATCTGTTGTTTCATCTCCCGAATCTCGAGCCATAATTCTTTTTTATTCAACTCCAAAGCACTAATCCTTGCTTTCAATCAATCTTTCATTTTTACCATTCTAATTTTTACCAAGACAGACATTTTATTCTGGGACTAGACAAAACTTCTTGGTTACTACCCTTATTGAATGAATATCATAAAAATAATAACACACAAAGCATGTTTATAACACATGAATATGATGGCTAAAGAATGTCATGAAATGCATATATGCCTATGACAATAGATTTTTATATGTACAAGGACCCAAATAAAAATTTTCGTCAGTCATGAATGTGTATGCAAGGAATATAATGTTATATTACAGGGATAGTGGGATATTAAATGCAATGTATGTTTCATACAACCCTATTATTCATGAATCTATATGCGTGAAATGCAATGACATACTTACATGAATGATGAAATGTATACCTATGAATAATGCAACATAGTTATATGAAATGCATGAACCTATCAAGTACACGTTATATTTTTACATGAAATGATTGTGTTATGTCATCCTAATGAACTGACACTACCTTCAAATGTGTAATAAAATGGAATATGTGCACTACCTATTAAGATGCATATGAAAGGCATGTATTATTTATCAACATATGCATAACATGGAATGCATGCACTATCCATTGATATGAATGGGATGGAATGCTCATATTATCCTATTATGATGTGTATGGGATGAGATTAAAAATCAATGAAAATGAAAAAAATGAAACATCATTCAAAAAAAAAAGAAAAAAAATCTTTTTTTTAAAAGGAAAAACATTTTTTTTCATAAAGAATAACTAGGACTAAAAAAAAATAATTAATTTTTATTTAACCAATAAATAAAAATTTTAAAAAAGATTTCACCTTTTGCTTATTGGATAATCTAAAAATAATTCAAAAATATTTCATGAAAATGTAAATTTCGGATAACTACCAAAGAAAAGAAAAAAAATCTTCAAGAAAATACTTTTCTGTTATTTCCACAAAAGGACAATGCTTTATCGAAGGTTAGGCTTTACGACTCACTATATGTCAGGTTAAGATTTATGTGTCTAAAGGTTCCCAGACTATTCCTCACATCATCGTCCATTATAGACTAGTAAGATTCCTTGATCCTCACCCATTACGGGTTACTAATGAAAATGATTCAATTTGAGTGAAAGTATTTCACTAGCAAATATGGAGGTTATCACTTCACAAGATCGTAGCTACTTTACTTCCTCCTATAAAAGATAAGAACCTGGGTCTATGGCTCATGTATATGGATGAATGTGCAAAATGTGTGCAAAGAGATATATCAATTAAAATAACATAAATAAATCATAAACATAAAATCAAAATAAAGTAATGACTAGCATGCAATTTATTTTATTTATTAACTTGTATATATATATTTTACGAAAAAATAAAATAAAATAATTAAATTAAATATCAAATAAAACCAATTAAATCCAATTATTGTTAATAGCACATAATTAAAGTTTTGGCCTAACTCTCAAACGTCCCCAGTGGAGTCGCCAAGCTGTCGTAACGGTTTTGAGACTGCCAGATGTAAAGTGTTTTAAAATCAAGAAAAATAAAAGGAAATCGCCATCAATCTTTGTTATGGTGTGATTGGCTACCTAAAAGTTTTTTTTTTAATAAAACTATAAAAGCAAGTTTAAAGTTTATCAAAAAAAAATTTTTTTGATCTACGAAAAATCAGATTGGGTCCGAAAGTCGGTTACTTGTGGGGAAGGATTAACACCCCCATAACGCCCATAAATTGGTACTATTTAATCATGTGCTATTTTCGATGTTGGATAAAATGGTTTTGACTTGAAATTTAATATTAATTTCCTTCGCTTAAAAAAATATTTTTGCAAAAATTTTTATTTAGAAATATTGAGAAAATCTTTGAGTTAAAGAATTATCTTAAAATTCTTCAACATCTAGGTAGAATTTAAAATAACTCTGTTCGCTTAAGATTTAACACGATAATCCTTAAAATGAAATAAAAATCTTTATAAAAGATAATTGTTAATGACTCTCCAACATTTAGGCAGAGTACTAAGAATTATTTCCTTTAGAATATTATTTTTATTTTGTTTTAAAATTGCATATTTTTAAAAACAAGTAAATAAAAAAACATTTTGTACAAAAAAAAAGAATAAAGGATGATACTATCAGATAACACACAAATATGCAAAATAAGTGCAAACAATAACAAATAAATGCATGTAAGCTAATAGATGCTATGTATAATGAAATACAAATTTGAAATTGGATTCTTAAATATAATGAGACCATCTTGACTGCTCAACATCTAGATGGAGCTTAAGTGAGACTGTTCATATTTAATATCCCAATTTATTATTACTCTTTATTAAAGTTTTACTTATATTGTTAAAGCGAATTAAGGACAGGCATGAAGAACTTAATGAAATAAAGTTTCTTAAATACCCCATCATCTAAGCGACATTCGAGAACAAATTATTTCGTATGAGACTTTCACACATATCATTAAAGTTTCTGAATGGATTTAAATTTGGGTATGGGTCGAGGTTTTAAAGATTTGATGAGTTTCAGGCAATGATTTGGGATTTTGTACCAAATTTAGGGTTTTCAAAATTTTGGATTTTAAGGTTTAGGATTTTGGATTTTAAGGTTAGGGTTTCAAGTTTCAGATTTTGGGGTTTATGTTTCTTATTTTAGGGTTTGAGATTTAAGGTTTTGATTTTAGGGTTTGAGATTTAAAGTTTTAGTTTTAGGGTTTAAAGGATTTATGATTTAATTTTAGGGTTTGAAAGTTTGGAGTTTTGATTTTAGAACTTGGAGTTTTGGGGTTTTGATTGTAGGGTTTAGAAGGTGAAGGTTTTAATTTTAAGGTTTGGAAGGTCTAGGGTTTCATTTTTAAGGTTAGGAGGTTTAAGGTTTAATTTTAGGGTTTAAGAAATTTAGAGTTTCGTTTTTAGGGTTTTGGATTTGAAGGTTTGGAAGTTTTAAGGTTTAATTTTAGGGTTTGGGAAATTTAGAGTTTCATTTTTAGGGTTTTGAATTTTAACATTTGAGGTTTGGGGTTTTGATTTAAGGGTTTGGATTTTAAAGGTTTTGAATTTTGGGGTTTGGATTTAAAGGTTAGGATTTTAGGGTTTTGGATTTAAAGAGTTTGGATTTTAGGGGTTTGGATTTAAGAATGAGTGTTTAAGGTTTCATTTTTAAGAAAATACGAACATCTTTAAAAATCTTCAACATCTAAGTGGATTTTCGGAGCAAGTTCGATTTTAACAATTTTTGAAAATTAATCAAAAATTTCTTATATATTTCTTTTTTATGAAAATTTATTAATAATAATTCCCCAACATCTAGGTGAAATTATTTTTAGGAATATGTTTTATTTCCTCCAACTTCTAGGTAGGGAAAATAAGAAAAATTAATTTTTTTAAAGCATTTTTAATATATATTTTTAATTATTATCTTCCTTGTTTTCATTTTTATTATTAAAACAATTAAATATTTATCCTAACAAATTTAAAAATTTATCATGCATAAATATAAAGAAAATACTTAAAATAACAAAAATAACAATATATAAAAAAATTAGAAAATGTAAAAAAAAAAATTTTACCTGAACCGAACTTATCAATGGTTCGATCAACGATAGTTCGGTTGGATCGAAAAAGGTTCAGTTTGGCGTGCATTCGATTGAGTCGACTAAGGGCAGTTCGATCTGGTTTAGTTGGATTGGTTCACTGTGGCTCGTTCGAACCAGCTGGAAGATGATCGAGGGGGTTGGTGGGTCGATTTACGCGGATCTCGGGTCAGGTTCAATCCACACGCGGATCATCTTATGCTTGAAACGATTTCGTTTTGATCTTATGCTCAAAACGACGTCGTTTTGCTCCTATATTTTCTATAAAAGTTAATTTTTTTAATTCATTTCACCCTTTTCTCAGAAAAAAAAGATTTCTCGCCCAAAAAAATCCTCTCTGGCTTCTACCAGAATCCGGCGTCGGATCGTCGCGTCGACCGTCGCCTGGGTCACTGTCGACAGTTACTGACGGTGGTCTCTAGTTGTCGAAAAATGTCAAAAATATTCTCAAACGTTCACCTCAATGCCCTCTTTCTAGATTCAACGTCTGTTTTGCCAGAAATAGCCCTGATCGTCGTAGATCAAGCTTGAAGTTTTCTACCTTCTTTTTTTTTTTTTTGAAATGAGACTGATTTTTTTTTTTGCTTTTGCAGGTAGCTCGATCCTGGGTTCCTCCCTGCAGGAAAGACTGTGTTTGTCTTTTTGTTTTTGTTTTTCTGTTTGATTTTTTTGTTTGATTTTTTTGTGGTTGGTGTAGGTCTGTTTATGGTTGTTAAAAGGAAAGGTTTGGTTTGGTGTTTAGGCTCGAAACGAAATGTTGCTAAGGGCAGTATGTCTGAAGGTTTTGAAAATCTGTCCGAAGGTTTTCGAAAGGGGTGTCCGAGAGAAAGCTCAAGGGGAAAAGTTAGGGGATTTTTAAGGAGTTCAAAAGGGGAATAGGATGTGGCTGTAGGGTGGTTGTAGTGTCACAGACCTAAGGAGGAGTCCTGAATCCCACATCGAACATAATAAAAGGGTCACTGGGGTATAAAAGGGTTCACAACACCTTAACCTTGTGAGGCGCCTTTTGTAGGATAAAACTGTGAGACCAATGGAGCTAGAACGGACAATACCTCACAAGGGTGTGAATCGTGGCGGTCAGGCTGATTCGAGATGTCGGAAGGGTGAATGCCCGAGTCCCAAAACCGCGTGGGTTTGGAGCTTAAGTCTCGACCCGTGACAAGTGGTATCAGAGCCAGCCCTAAACTGTTCGATCCACGTCAAACACCTCGAGGGAGGTAGGTAGGGTGGTCAGCCTCTGTGACGAGGGCGTCACGAGGTTGGGTGCGGGAGAATGTCACGGACCTAAGGAAGAGTCCTGAATCCCACATCAAATATAATAGTAGGGTCACTGGGGTATAAAAAGATTCACAAAACCTCAACCTTGTGAGGCGCCTTTTGTAGGACAAAATCGTGAGGCCAAGGGAGCCAGAGCGGACAATACCTCACAAGGGTGTGAACCGTGATGGTCAGGCTGATTCGAAACGCCGGAAGGGTGAATGCCCGAGTCCCGAAACCGCGTGGGTTTGGAGTTTAAGTCTCAACCCGTGACAATAGAGGTAGGCTGTAGGTGGACTGCAAGGCTGTAGGTGGACTACAGGGTGGCTGTAGGGGTAGGCTATAGGTGGATTGTAGGGTGGCTGTAGGGGTAGGCTATAGGTGGATTGTAGGGTGGCTGGTTAGGGGCGACAATGGCATCGTATACCAACCACCCTACTTTTTGTTTTTTGTTTTTTCATTTTTTTCTAATTAAAGTTTTTTAAAATATATATTATTATTATTAATTTATTAATATTAACAAAGATTGAAATTAGTAGACCCGGACAAAATTGATGTCTACAATGATATGATTAGGACAACTGATAATTAATGATAAGTCAATATAAAATTCAAAAAAGGGTCATTTGGGTGAGTGTAGGTTGCATTGAATGATTTTAGGTAAATGTGAGCTACATTTAATCATCTCAAAAAAATTCGAAATCAATTAGCCTGTTGTGAAGTGATACCTCGATGGAATGTTAGTGGAAGTAGATTGGACGAGTCCTTCCTTGACTAGGGTGAGTCCATTTTGTGACGAGAAATCTAGATATCAACCTTTTTCTCGTGATGATGTGACAATCGAACATGTATTGACTTGATGTTCATGAGAATTAACCTTATTAATTAAGTAGATAAAACAAAATTAAAAAATAAAAAATTAGGTATTATACACAAAGTCAGTGAAATAACTCTGTGAACTTTTTTCTCCCGTCTGAATTGAAGCACCAGAGCCCAACTGCACTGATGCTTACCAAATGGCGCAATTGCATCGAAAAGATGCTAAATCTCACTTAATGGAAAAAGTTCAATTCAAAAGAGGCCTTAAGCAAATAGAAAACCTCACCCTTTGTAAAACCAAAAGCCTTCGTTTGTATGGGGTGATGTGAAAAACATGTGACAGTAAGTGCTGCCGTGTTTGTGAAAAGACTGGTTTTTGAAGGCTAAAGGCAAACCAGTGGTTTCAAATCGATTTTCCTGGTCCCGAAAAAGTAAGATTTTCTAGGGGAACCCATAAAGCTGAAAATACTAACCAAATCTAAACTTGGGTAGTCCGTAGAGTTTGGAAAAACTTTATTTTTCTTTGATTTCATTACATAAATTTTTATAATACAATGTTGTGCAATCAGGTAATTAGATTTGTTTACTTTATTCATGTAGCCATAGTAGTGGTAATATTTATATACTCATCATTTCATATTGTTGGGATTATGCTATATATTTATATATAACTTTGATAATTGTGATGCATGATAGAGAGACGGGAAAGCTTTTTGAAATATTTCATTACATTTTGTCCTTGTAGCGATAATTTCTAGGGTTCATTTTCCTTACTTTTGGCTTGCTATGGGAAGGAAATGTCTCTCTCATTCTCACCTTGTAGTCCCATGAAAAGATGCTTTCCTCTCCAGGGAGGATGGATATACAATAAGCCTACTAGCTAGTGCGCACCCTCATTTTCGTCCTTTATCTACTACTAAAGTTTATATATATGCGAGTTGTATCCCACTTGGCAATTCTCTTATACGTAAAGGGGAATGAATATATGTATAGTACTATGCTCTGCGTCGCTTGTAAGAGAGAGAGAGAGAGAGAGAGAGAGAGAGAGAGAGAGAGAGAGAGAGAGAGAGAGAGAGCCTATTTATAATATTGAAAGGGAAAAAATACAAGGAAAAGAAGAAAGAAATGAAGAAAAGCCTTTTTAAAGTAGTTTTGATAAAAAGAATCATTTGGTTAAAAGGGTAAAAGGCAAGTGGAAACAAAAGTTGTGAGAAACACATGGATGGATAGATAGTGGCTGCTTCAAACTAATATCCACAAATTTGGGATATTATTCCAGCCGCCTTTTGGGTAAAGGTGTTTCACAATGCCCGGTTTGAAATGCATATATAGTGAGTTCAACATAAATCCTTATTCAAAAAAATCGATTTCAAATTCCTCTTCAATATTCACTCAAATTATTGCAAAAAAGAGAATTAATTTATAGCTATATATAATATGTGCATTGTAGGGAGTTTAAATGTGTTGCTTCTATTTTCTTTTTTTTAATAGTTATAAGATTTTTTTTTTCAGCCTTTGAGCATTTGACTCAATATTCAATGTATGATTTCTTTACTCAAAAAGTAAAATTTGAATCTTAATTTCTCCTTTAAAAAAAACCTTTTTAGCATAGGGTATGAAATTATAGATGGAGTTATAGTGGTAGGTGGCCATCAATGGTCCACCACAAAACAGATTACTTCACTGTTCAGATGCTTTTGTCAGATAGCATGTACTGTCACAATTACAAGGCCACTTGCTGCTGCAACTTGTTATATGACTAGGCTAGTTTCTTTTCTCTACGTGTTCTTTAATTTCCTATGTATTATAATATCCTTTAATTCAAGGATGGCCGACGCCCTCTAGGAAAGGCAATCTAATAAGAAAGCTAGCTTAATGTATTCTTGTTAAAGAGAGAGAGAGAGAGAGAGAGATTTCCATTAACACAACACTTCAATGATGATTAACTGTATCCAGCCATAAGAACCTGATTCTGAAGAAATTAAATAATGTTGCTATGAAAAATAGATGCCAGCTTTTCATACATTTGGTCTTATCTATAATTTTTTTACTATTAAGTTAAGAAATTTGAAATAAAATATAGATTAGCCTTAATAGTCTAAAAGATTAATGCCAAATTTGCATTAACGTGATCATATCTATGTAATTTCATTGACTTTTATCTTCATATGTAGTCTAAACTAAGCATATGCATTTCGCAATTAGAGGTGCCAAATAAGATCAATTGGGATTTGGTCAGGTCATTTCATA
Organism: Durio zibethinus; assembly: GCF_002303985.1. The sequence goes on along the minus strand of NW_019168481.1, from coordinate 7,826,771 downwards.
TAGAAAGAAATTCATATAGTTTTTCTTTATCATATTGAGTGAGTTATTTTAGGTTTGAATCGTTTTATATTTGGATTTGACTTTCAAGTTATAATTGTAAAAATAAAATATGAACGTTTATTAATCTTATATATAAATATATACAAGTTAAAATTTTTGGCAAAAAAAGCAATTGTCCTATTTGGATAGTCTAACTTTTAGACTTGTGAATACTCTTGAATAAAAACCATATGTTTTACATTTAATTATTTTAATTTTATTTTATACATTTTAAATTAAAAAAATTTGCTTGATCTTCTGCATGATTAAGTATAAAAAATGTATTATATATTCTTTATATTTACTGTTATGCCTCTTGGTATTTGTGTTTATACGTTTGTATTTTTGTTTATAAGTCAAATGCTTATAGTTTTATATTTGGCATGTACATTTTTAGAATATAATTTCTACATGTTCCATTTTTTTCTTTTCTTTTATGAAAATTTCTACATCTTTTAGAATATTATTGTTTGGCAATTATTATTACATTTCACATATAAATTACTCTTATTACTTTCATTTTCAGTTAACTCAAGTTTAAATTTTAAAATTTCGAAATTTATTCTAATAGGAGGACGCATGCATAATTGGTTTAATTAGAGTGTTTTGTTGAGATGGTTTAGTTGGATAACTCTTTACAATTTATTCTATCTGCGTTAATTTTGTTTTTTTTTTACTTCCTTTCTTTTATTTTTGGATAATAGCATTTTTAATGTAAAACAATTATATTTTGATATCTTTTTGTTTTTATTTTTGTAGGATTGCAGACATATATATGAAGGAACAACAAACACAGAAGAGCAAAGCAAGACAAATTCATACATATGCCAAATGGAAATCTGCAACTCCAATACCCGTACGTGTTGTATTAGCTCACACTACAAGAAAAAATACTTTTGGAGAAAAAATAGTCACTAAAGGTATAAATTTTAGCCACTACAGTTTATAATGATCAATTTTCAAGTCATCACTTGTCATCTCAAATACCTCAATCGCTATTATATTAGTGACAACTTTTATTAAGTCATCAATGTTGGACCAATCAAAATATTTTAAAATATTATAAAATTATTATATAAACTGAAAATTGGCCCTATGGAAAAGAAATATACTGTCCTTTGGGGGTAGAGTAACGCTCATAAATTCGGTCCTATCTTGTCTCCCAATATTTTGCATGTCAGTCTTTAAAGCGCCTAAAGGAGTAATAAGGAAAATTGACAAAATAAGGAGGAATTTTCTCTGAGGTGGAGGTGACACTCAGTGGAAAGTGCAAAGGTGAGATGGTCTGACGTTTGTCATCCAAAAAGATCAGGAGGACTTGGAATAACTGAGCTACAAGTGAAAAATCAAGCCCTGTCAGCTAAGTGGTGGTGGAGGTATGCAAACGAAAAAGAGTCTTTGCGGAGAAAGGTGGTAGTCACAAAATATGGGGAGAATATACAACAATGGTTGCCGTGTGAGCTGTATGTTAGGACGATGTCAGTTGTGTGGCGTGATGTGGTTGGAATAGCAATGGAACAGGGAACAAAAAAACTGGTTGGGAACGATTCTTGTAGATGGTTGGTGGGCAATGGGCAGGATACTTTATTTGGCTTGATCGGTGGTGCTCTGAAAGATCGTTCAAAGATGTATTCCCTCGACGTTTCTATCTTGCAAATTACAAGTTAGCAGAGGTGGCCGAATATACCAGGGACAATTTCTTTGATCATCAGGAGTGGCAGGGATATTTCAGGAGAGAGCTGCTTAAGTGGGAAAAAGGGACACCTAGAGGTATGTGTAGTATGGTACAAAATTGTCATCTACAAATTGGTAAGAATGACAAAATAATATGGGAACAGTACTTGCATGGAGTATTATCGGTTAAAAAGGCAAAAAGTATACTAAACACTTCATTTGAACAATCCCATCAGAGTTTAGCAAGTTGTGGTCGTTCATAATTCCCCAAAAAATTCAGTGCTTTATTTGGTTGGAGACATTAGACAGACTACCCACAAAAGATTTCCTTATTCGGAGAGGTCTATCACTAAGGCTCCATTCGGTTTCAACTGCACCTCAAGTGAGATGCAATTGCCAACAAAATTTTTGCTCACTGATGTTTAACATCCATTTGGAAGTCAAAGCTGCGTCACGTTTATCTATTTTTTTTCACTGGAGGATTTAACTCCAGTCGAAAAAACGCAATGGACTTCATTTTTTTTTTCTTTTTCATCTTTCATTTTATATTACAAAGATAAAAATATCCTTATACTTTAATTTTTTTAGTTTTTTATTTAAAATTATAAAATTAATTTATTAATTTATTATAATAAATAAGTTTTATTTATTATATAATAAATTAATTAATAAATAAAATTCGAATTAATTTTATAAATATTAAATAATTTAAATTTTTTGTTAATATACTTTTTATTCTAATATTTTTAATGATCATTTTTTCTTTTCACTTCACCATCATCATTGTTTTAATATATAAACATATATCTCATCACTTATTTTAATTTCACTACTACGATATTTAATTTTATTACTACAATAATTAATTTCAATTCCATCATTATTTTCAATTTCACCAAAATTAACTTCACTGTCCATCTAAACGAATCCTAAGTCACTTATATCGTATGTACCCGTGGTGTAAAAGTCCTCTTAAGAGCACAGATCATGTTTTATATAATTGTTAATGGATCACTAAAATCTGGGTTTACCTTTTTCGATGGTGGAGTTTGACATGGTGCCAACCGAAGACATTGAGATCGTTCATGCTGAACTGTATGGAACCGCCGTTTACTGGGGCCGTAAAAGCATGGTGGTATGCTTCCTTTTCAGCAGCTTTGTGGTCTATATGGCTAGCAGGAAATGAGTTGGTTTTTAAGCAGAAAAGCATGTCCGCAGAGGATATTATTTTTGTGATAAAATTAAGAGCATTTTATTGGATCAAAGCTATTAGCAAGGATGATTGCCCAGTAGAATCAACTTGGTGGTCCGATCCACGTGAGGGTGTGCCTGTGATAAATGGGAAACGCAGAAAAGAACATATTGAGTGGATGCCACCTGTTGCAGGAGTGTTAAAGTTCAACTTAGATGGTTCGGCAAGAGGGAACCCCGGACAGACGGGATGTGGTGGGGTGCTGCACGATGATAAAGGCATGGTGGTGGCTATGTTTCGGGGCCATGCGGTTCTCAAAAGCCATATATGGTGGAGTTACTAGCGATCAAAACGGCATTGGAAGTATTTAAACAGACTGAGTGGAAGCTTAGGAAAAAAACTTATTGTGGAGTCAGATTCAACGATTGCGGTTGGTTGGGTGTTGAATGGGACGACAAGAAAATGGAAAGTTTTGGAACATTTTCTCTGAGATTGACGCTTTAGTATTGGAGCTGGGAGACGTCAGCTTTACCAATATATTCCGCGAAGCAAACAGCAGGGCTGATGCATTGGCAAAGCGCGGGGGTGGAGAGAGAGGACATGCTTGTGGCCTGGTGGTAAGATTCTGTGTGTGAACCATAGGTATATGTGAAATTATAGGTGTTGTTATTGATGAATCATGGGATTGTGATTTGTATGTCATGTTATACAGAGTGAGCTGCGGTGTCATGAAAGTTGTTTTGCTATGCTCTATTTTGTGAAGCTTGGCTCTGTACCAGGAAGGGTGGCTTCACTCTTACTGGTTGCAGTAAAGAAATAAAACCTGACTTAGCAAAAAAAAAGGGTTTAAGTCTTAATTATTGAAATTAAAAATCTAACATCATATAAATATTGACCTTAACCTTAATTTCATTCTACTCCTTTAAGTTTTTAAGTTAGTTCTAATTGCGGTCTCATTTTCTTATCATAACTGATGGAAGAAAAGATTTGGGACTGAAGTAAATTTTAACAATATAAACATTTATGTTTTGCTGTATTTTATATTAATTTTATTTATTCTTCTAACTCAATTTTTTGATAATAGATAATTAAAATTCCTAAACTTAATACTCATGTTAATTCGTATCACCTCATTAATATGCATAGGCAAAAAATAATTAAAAACAACATACATCAAACCTAATCGTACTTCACGCGATTCTATTGAGAATCAATTCAATAAAATAAAAGCAGTTTATGTGTTGCCTAAATTTTATTTATTTATTTTTTGAACGAAAATTATTGTGGTTGAATTTGATATTGTGATTTGGTTTTGCTGAATTTGTGGTTCCTTAAAGCTAACCAAGTTCAGATTATAAATTTGATTACAAATTCGGCTAGCCTGAATTTGAATAATCTTGACTAATACTTTACACATATATTTTAGTTTTTAATGATCTATGTAATTTTGGTGGCTCTTTTTTTTTTTTTTCTAATAAGGTGTGATTAATTATGTTGTCGTGAACCAAGTTTGATAGAGAGAAACTAATATATAAATATATATATATATATAACCTTCCATTAAAAATGTTGCTGTAAATGACTTATTTCTTTTGGCATATGAATATTTTAAAAAATGAGATTATGTGTTTATATTTTTAAAAGTAAAATTATACTTCATTTAAATTCGGATGTTTCAAGGTTAATTTTTTTAGTTGTACATGTTTGAGTCATTTGGAGCTCAAACCATTTCGTGCTCAGATCACTTCTAGTTCATATCATTCTTGAGTTCTAATTGTTTTAGGTTTGGGTTTTGTTGGGTGAAATTTTAGGAAAACCTATAGCAATCCATCTGCTCAAGCTATCTAAGGGTTCTCATCCTTGATAACTCCAGCAAGAACAAAAACAACTGCATGAAGACGAAAGGTACGTAGGATATATTTCTGAGTTACAATTAAGCCTATTGCTGAAAAAGGTAATGAAAAATGTATGGTAAAGTAAAATTAAATAATAAAAAATTGAAAACTAAGATAATTTTTGAAATTGCAATGTTGATTGTGGTTTGTAAAACTCGTTTTATATCTCCAAAAGTCTTTTTTTTGTTCTCAGCCAAAATCATTTTATTACTTATAAAATCAATTGCAACTTAATGGTCCTCTTCTGGTAGTAAACCAGCATCTACATATTTTCTTCTCATTACCATCTTATCAATTACAACCAAGCATGGAATCTGCTTGCCACAACCCCCATAAAGTATCCCCACACACCAAAAGCCATCTCTTTTTTATAGATCCATACCGCTCCACAGCTTCACACTGGCATAAAAATCTTTCACTCTATACGGTACCACCCAGTTCAATCCTAAACAACTAAATATGGAGCGCCACACAATCCATGCATACTGACAATTTATAAGAATATGATAACAGTCTTACTCAGCATCTTTACACCATTTAGGATGGGTGTTGTACTTCCATATGAATGAAAACCACACCTGTTTCTCCAGTGAAGCTGCCAACCTTTTAACGGAAAATCTTCCCTTCATATCAGCTCCCTACACCAATATGTCTTTCACTTAGGCCTTAATGCCGCTTCTTTAATCATAGGTTGTAAAATCTTTAGTTGTTCCTTCTCCCACTGAAATAATTCTCTTCTAAATTCATTCTGCTATTCTCCTTCTGCCCTAATCATTCGATCTGATACTTTGCTTTCTTTATCATTTATGTTTGTGTCGAGCTCTAATCCGAAGGGTATTTTTGGGAAGGTAAAAGAAAATAACAGTTACAGGTAAAGACAAAGGAGTGTTCCTCTGCGTTTGCACTTTGACACATAGTCAAAATAAGTGCAGGTCAAAATGAGAGTGGTAAGAGGAATTAAAGGTTAAAAGAATTCGAACTTGCCTTAGTGATGCGCGAGATGTGTGTATTTAGAAATAAAGAGATAAGGGGACCATCATGGACAATAATGATCATGACCAAGCTGATATGGCACTGAGTATGTCAGTCAACACCAAATATGCGAAATTACCCTTGACTATTTTTGAGGCTCTTAATGCCAGAGAAAACTACTAATACCCTTTTGACCACCCAAATGCACCCCAATAAGGTTGCCAACAGGAAAAGTCTTGGAAAAATTTCTTCGTAGTGGCTTGTCAGCAATCCATTTGTCTAGCCAAAATAATATGCATGCTCCTATTTCCACTTATCCACACATTGCCTTCTAAATCTATCATATTTCCAACTCCCTTCTTTTTTTTTTTTTTATATTTATCACATTCCTTTCTATTTTCATCATATTTTTTCTACATATATGAAAGGATCCATTGCAACTCACTTTTGCCATACTCCTCTTCAATCAGCCTTGTCTATAATGCAACATTCTCTGTCCTCTATCTTCTTCATCACTTACATAGTAAGGTTATATTTTTGTTTATTAGGCTTGATATGCCCAAGCCTCTAAATTTTTTGGGTGTGCACACTACTACCCACTTTACCTTCAGCATCTTTTACATCTCTGCTACCCCCTATCCATTACCTACTACTAAAAAATCCATCAGTAACACCTCAGCCTAATTTTCAAAGCCTAAATACGCCTTTTTTTTTCCTTTTTTTTCAATTTTTACTAGTTTTTCGACTAATAGCTAGCTACCAAAATAAAGACACTTGCAATTGAAAAGTTTAGACCCGAGGACTTACCCCCTATCTGTTAGGAATATGTGGGGTCCAACCCTATGTAATTGGTTTTGGACAATTAAAAGGCCTAAAGTCTTTAGTCTTTGACCTAGAAAAAGAGCCTTACAATAAAAAGAAAAGTGGACAGTTTTGGCATGAAGGGTGAGGCGCTGAATAGAAAGAAAAAAAGCAAAAAAAAAAAATAGAGAGAAAATTAAAAAAAAAGAGTTAGTTGAATGAAAGTTGATTTGTGGTCTAATTAAGCTAAAATTTTATCAACAAGTTTATAATTCAAAGTTTTACATTCTAAATTGTAAAGATCGGGTTTGAAGCTCTCTAGGAACAAATCTAAGATATACTTGTTGAATCACCTATTTAGTAAGATTTCTCCAATTGTCTCTCTAATTATTGATTAGCTCTAGTTTTAGCTAGAGGAGAACTTTATACATCTATTATTTGATAGTGAAGATTTTTCTGGTGGTTCATGATTTTTTTCCTCTACATTGAAGGATTTTTCATGTAAATCTTATTGTGTTTTATTTTTTTTAAGTTGTTAATTGTTGATTATTGTCTATTGTTGTGGGTTTATTACAATATAGTGCTTTTGCATTATTATGCTTGTTGTTTTAGGCCTAACTAGTGGTATCAAAGTAAGGGTTATTTTTTAGACATTAATACAGAAATAATACAGGACAGAAGTAAATTTCATTTGAGATCATTAAGGGTGATACAAGTTCTATGAATAAATTAACGGCATCAAATTATTCAATTTAGAAGCCTATGATGGATGATCATTTATTACAAGATTTGTATGAGTCAATATCGGGTGATTTGGCTAAACCATTAAATATGAAAAATGAAAACTGAAGAAGTTAGGAAAAATATGTTGATACAATAAAAAAATAGGTTGATATTAGTGTGTTCTATCATGTAATGTAGGAAATAGATATCTACACTGTTTGAAAAAATTAACAGCATTGTATGAGAGAAAAATAGGTTATGAATAAAGTTATGCTTATTAAAAAGTTTGCAACTTTACAGTATAGGGATGAATAATCGATTACAGAGTACTTAAGTGATTTTCAAGATATATTTAATCAAATGACTATTTTGGAGCTTATGATGGATAATGAAATCAAAGTATTATTTTTTTTGGGTTCATTGCTAGATAGTTGGAATACTTTAGTTATGACTGTTCTTAACTCAAATCTTGATTACAAGGTGATTTTAGAAATGGTAAAGGATAGTATGCTTAATGAAAAGCAAGGTGAAAAGATTTAGACCCTAGGAATCGAGCTCTAGTCATAGAAAATAGAGGTAAAAATATCCATAGAAGTCAGAACTCAAAAGATCATAGTAAGTTTAAACATAAATCTAAGTCCAAAGATAAAATAAAGTGTTTTCATTATGGTAAAATAAGTCATATAAAGTGATACTACAAAATTTTAAAGCAAAAGCAAAAAGATGATAAAGGCAAGAGTTCAGATGATGACAATATTGCAACAGTGAATTTAGATAGTGATTCAGTTTCTTTGACTTATACACCTAGTGATTGTAATCATGTTAGTGATCTTAGCATTAAGTGGATAGTTGACATAAGAGCGACATATCATTGTGTTCCTAAGAGAGTTGGTTACAACTTACAAAGTAAGAGACTTTGGTTACAACAAGATAAGAACAAGAGTGTGTCACAAATTGTTAAAATTGATAATATTATTATACAAACTAGTACAGGCTGTAAGTTAACTTTAAAGGATGTCAAACACATTTCGCATATCAAAATAAACTTGTTTTCTATTAATATCCTTGATAAGAAAGGATATGAGAGTCGACAAAAAAATAAACAATGGAAACTTCTCAAAGGATCTATGGTTGTTACAAGGGAAAAACTATGTTACACAATGTACAAGACATAGATGTAATTGAACGACAACCAGATAAATACTATTGAAGGTCATGCTTTAGCAAACTTGTGACACAAGAGGCTAGCACATATGAGCAAAAAAGAGTTACAGGTTTTGGTAAGACAATCTCTCACTACCTTGAACAAAGGTATGTCTCTCATTTCATATGATTATTATTTGTTTGGCAAGTATCGTAAAGTTTTTTTTTTGTAAAAATTTTCAGAAAAAAAGAAAATACATTGGAATTAATTCATTTTTATGTATATGATCCCATTGAGATTGAGTCATTAGGTGGTATGAAGTATTTTATTACTTTTATTAATGATGCTTCACATAAAACTTAGGTGTAATGTTGAAAAGCAAAAGTTATATACTGTATTATTTTTAAAATTTTCATGCCATAATGGAAAGGTTGACAATGTTACCCTTAAAGTGTATTCAGACTGATAATGGTGAAGAATACACATGTAAAGACTTTGAAGAATACTATTCAAAGCATCAAATTAGGCTTGAGATGATAGAACTTGGAACATCACAACATAATAGTATAGCTAAAAGGATGAACTGCACCATTGTGAAAAAATCAAATGTATGTCGAAGATGGTAAAATTACCAAAGCCATTTTAGGGTAAAGTACTCAACACAGGGTAAAGTACTCACATATAAAGACTTTGAAGAATACTATTCAAAGCATCAAATTAGGCTTGAGATGATAGACTTGGAACATTGCAACATAATAGTATAGCTGAAAGGATGAACTGCACCATTATGGAAAAATCAAATGTATGTTGAAGATGGCAAAATTACTAAAGCCATTTTAGGGTAAAGTACTTAACATAGCTTGTTATTTGCTTAACAGATCACTATTAATTCCTTTGGGCTTTGACATTCTAAAAAAAGTGTGGACAGAGAAAGATGCTCCATACTCTCACTTAAAAGTTTTCGAGTGTAAAGCATTTTATGCATATGCCAAAAGAGTAGAGATCAAAGCTTGACAGTAAAATAACACAGTGTGTGTTTGTAAGATATGGTGCTAAGAAATTTGACTACAAGATATAGGATCTAGTGAAGAGAAAGATAATCAGAAGAAGAGATGTGGTTTTTCATGAAAAAAAAACTATAGCAAACCTTAAGAAAAATGAAAAGACTACACAAGTTACTATTAAGTATGATATTTCAACACCGACAGAAGCTTCACAAAAAAGAGCCATAGATGGTAAAAACAAGCAAAAAAATAGAATTTGGTGATATAAATGAGCTAGCCATAGTTAGTGATGAACTAGATACAATTAGTTTTAAACAGAGAGAGTAATCTTCTCTACCTAAAAATATTGAACAGGGTGAGCAATCCTCTCCGCAAGAGATTGTTGAGCAAGAGGAGCTACCTTTAGCATTAAGTGGTGTAGAGTCTCAGCCTAGGAGATCTATTAGAGAGCATAGCCATCCACCAAGTATCCAAGTTTAGATTTTATTTTAGTTACCAATGAGAGGGAGCCACAAAGCTTTCAAGATGTACAAACTACTCCAAATAGAGAGCACTAATTAAAAGCAATAAAAGAAAAAATAGAGTCATTGTGAAAAAATGGTACACATGATCTTATTAAACTTTTAAAAGGGAAAAGGCCATTAAAGAATAAATGGGGTGTTTCAGTTGAAAAAAGATGGTGAGCCAAGCTAGTTGAGGTACAAAACTTGATTGGTAGTTAAAAAAGTTTTTCTTAACACCTAGCATCGATTTTCATGAAATTATGTTCTCCAATTAGTGAAGATGAGTGTCTATTCTAGTGGTATTGAGATTAGTAGCTAGTTTTGAATAGTTAAGCTCGAAGCACTTGATGTTAATACTTGCCATTCTTGCATTGGTGACGTCATGATGAGAACATTTTGTAGACACCCCAATTATCTAGGATATAATTTTTTTTTGTTAATAAAAATAAAAAAAACAAAAATCATATAGCTGAGTTTGTGTGAAATTATTTGTTTAGACTGAAAAGTTTAAATTAGGCTTAGAATTTTGAGTTGGAATTTAAAGAAAATTTGAATTCCTTTATGGTATAAAGTTCTCTTATTAGAATCTTATAAATGCATATCCATGCCAAACAGCAAAGGACACAATTATCATAGAGAAAATCAAGCACAAAAAGGTATGAAAAAAAAAGATTTGTAAGATTTTTTTCTTGAATTTGTTTTGGAAATCTCAATTTTTGATGAAATTTTTGGTGATCTTTGAAGATTTCGATGACTTTCTGGCAAAAATCTCAGTTTTCGATGAGATTCTCAGTTTTCTAGCATTAGCTTTTTAAAAGCTAATAAACTTTCGTGACTCAACCTAGATTCCATCGAGAGTTTTTAGAATTCGATGAAGATTCAATTAAAGTTCTTCTTGGTCTAAAGAGAGGGAGAGAAAAGAAAAGATGAGAGAGAGAAGGATAAGGGATATCTGAAGAGAAAAGAAAAAATTTAGCCTTTTATACGTATGGTTAAATGATGTCACTTTAACGTTTAATCCAGCCTAAGATCCGCGTATTTTACCACTTGAAAGTCCAACCCATAGTGTTGACCCACCTTAACTTGTGTTCTAGAGCCCATGGTTCCAACCAAGCCGAGTTGTGAGCCAAGCCATTTCAATCGAGCTAGTTCTCTAGGTAAGCCAAATGGCTTTCCTATTTTGGCATTTTTATTTTATTTATGTATTTGTTTATTTATTTATTTTATTTTTAAAGTATTTTTTCCTGATTAAATTTTTTAAAAAATTAAAAAATTAAATACAAAATATAAAACAAAATAAAACATTAATAAATTTTTTTGAGAATAAATAATAATTATCCAATAATCAAATTTTTAGAAATTGTAAAAGGTTAATTTTTATAAAATTTTTAGGTGAGAAATTTTTTAAAATTTGTTCCAAATCATGGAATAATTTAAATAAGGCTTCAATAATATTAATTAATATTTATTTTCAATTTTAAAAAATAAAAATAAAAAACATAAATTTTAATAAAAATTTTAGAATTAAATATTAATTACTCAATGATGAGATTCTTAGAAATTTCAAATGGTTAATTTTTTAAGAAATCTCTGTGTGAGAAATTTTTTTAAATTTGTTCCAAATTGTGAAATAATTTAGATAAAATTTTAATAAAAATAATTGTATTCTTTTCCAAATAAAAAAATATAACTTAAAATTGAAGGAAAAATATTTAACAATTATTCAAGGATGAAAATCTTAAAATTTTCAAATTGTAAATTTTCTAACAAATCTTTAGGTGAAAATTTTCTTTAAATTTGTCCCAAATTCTGAAAGAATTTAAATGAAACTTCAAAAATAATTATCATATTATTTTCTTTCCAAAGATTAGGAAACCAACAAGAGTTTTCTTTTTTAAATAGACCTAAATAGTATTAAAATTTAGAAATAAAAAAATTAATGATGAAATTCTTATTAATCACAAATAAGTGACTATCTAAGATAAATCTAAGTGAGAAGATATTTTTAGTTCGGCCCAAATTGTGAAAAAATTAGATATATTTTCAATAAAAAAATCAAAATAAAAAAATGATTAAATCTTTTTTTGATGATAGAGCTTTTTGAAGAAAACGAATAAGATTCTTGAATACTCTTGAGATGATAAAAATATTTTTAAAAATTCTATTAGATTGATAGAGAATCATAAAAGTTATTTTCAATATTCAACATTAAAATTATTAGAATCAAAACCTTAGGATAATTTAAAATAAAATGATATCATCCTTTGGATGGGCATGTGGGGTTGCTATAACATGCTCCATATGTAATCAAACTTCTGAATCCTATTCTAATTAGTAGACCAGAACCTATTTTTTATGGACCTTAGTCAAACTTAGGAGATCCATAAAATGATAAATTCCTTATGTGGCCAATCACACCTATTTAAAAAGATTGGTGGCAATTCTTTAAGTTGTGTCTAGCTATAGATTTTTGAATTTATACGTTATGATAGTTTGACAATTCCATTAAGGATAATAAAAAGTCAAGCTATAAATTTTAGATTTATCTTATTCTTTGGTCTAATGATTTTGAAGTGTAATGATTATGTTATTTATTTACTAACACTTTTTTTTTATATTTCATTTGATTTATGGGGGCTGACAATTATATATTCTTTTACACACACACACATACTATCACATACATTAGCAATACATAAGCTTTATATACAGGCTCTGTCCCTCTTAAGAGGGAGTAAAGTACCTACACTCTCATAAGATAATAATCTCCGTAATGGCTAGCAAAATACTCTTACTTAATTTGAATCTTTTTTGTTGATAGCTTGTGATGGGTAAGGATAGGAATGCCTTACTAGTCTGTGATAAACATTGATATAAGGAATAATTTGAGAACATTTAGTGGTCAAAATTACTTAACTCACCATATATTCTACACTTAAAAGGCCAGTTTTAAGATAAAACCCTTCCAACCTCTTGATAGATGTAACCCAAAGTTATGACATAATAAGGAACAATTTGTGTGATATATTGATTATCTAACCATTTTATTTGTTTGATTTTGTGCATTTGTATCATTTTAATTAGTGCTTGCATTGCCTTATCATCCTATGCATCATTTTCATTGTCATTTAACATTATGCATTTGCATCATTTTTATATAGGGAATATTTGCCACATATCAATTATTGATAAATCAAATCTCATACCTACATCCATGGAAAGCCAAATGCAATCAAAGTCTACATCAGTTCATTTTGAATCTACATACTAATTGAAAATCAAGTCAAAAGAAGGTTAAAGAAAAAAGGGTAATTGCCTACTTTAAGGTTTTATTTCATCATTTTCTGAGAAAGTTCATCTTGATCTCCAACAAAATGACCTAGCTGACTTAAACAATGTTTAAAGATGTATATGTAGAATAAGATAGGAGGTATTTGAGGGTAAATATGAAAACATAGCCTCATTACATCAAGTAGATGTGGATAAGAATCTGATTAGAGCTATCCTTTAGTTTTGGGATCTTTCTTACAAGTGTTTCATCTTCAATGAGATAGATATGGTACCCACAATTGAAGAGTACATAATCTTACTCTACTTGGATTTGCCAAACCCAGACATGATTTATTGGTCAAACAAGATGGGTTATTGTAAGAAACTTCTGTAAATGTTTAAACTCAGCTTGCCTCAAGTTGATGCACGTGTCAAAACAAAGGTGAGAGTAAAGGTATTCCATGAGATTTTTTTGTAAGACTTCATTCAAGAACATTTGAGTGATGATCAGGGATTAATGGCGATAGCTATAGCTTTATATGGATTAGTAATATTTTCAAAGGTCATTGGATATATTGATGTTGTAGTGATAGATTTTATTGATTAATAAGAGCACAAAGTCAATGCAACACCAACAATTTTGTCAAAAACCATTCAATCCTTGAATTATTCTCACAGAAATGGTAAAAGTAATTTTAATGGGTGCTTACAACAGTTTTATGTATGGATAAAGAGTCATATTAAGTGTGAAGAAAGTAAGTTTCACAAACCATACATTCGTTCCAGTGTTCCAATTAAAGAGTTTTGCTGCAGCACATGGCCTAAAGCAAAGTAAAAAAAAAGAATGAATTTCTTATTTTCATGCCCTTGATAGCCAAAGGATAATTTGAAGAGCACCTTGGATGCATCACGATATAATGTTATATAGTTGTAGGAATCAACCTTGGGATTTTTTATTGGGCCTATGGGGTGCTGTTACTTATGCCCCAATTTTGGTGAGCAGATAGTTTGGATGTGAACAATTTATTCTAAAAACATACAGACTCAACCAGTGAGAATTTTTCTTCACAAAAAAATAGCATATAGGATGATTGAAATAATAAAAAAGGCATAGAAACAGACCATTGGGGTTAACCAGGGGAGACTTACTTATGATGTTACCCCATAATATGTTATATGGCATGCAAAAAGAGGCAAGGACATTATGCTGCTTTCAAAACAAAAAGTTGACCATTCCCTAAATTCAACTTCTCAAGATCCTTTACTGAAGGTAAAAATTGCTAAAAGAAAATTTCAAACAGAGAAAGATGAACTTGAATAAGAAAATAAGTTATTAAAGAAAGAAATAGGGAAAAGTTTGAAGCTACAAGAGCAAAAAATCCAAAGCTTCAATGAGTAAAAAGATCAATAGAAAATCTTATTCCATGATCTAGATAAGACACACTCATTAGTCATACCAAGCTTGCTCGACTTTTAAAGAAAATGAATTATTGAAAACAAGGGTGGAAGAAAGTCAAAAGGCTACTGCTAGGGTGTAAGACATAACCAGATTCTACAAAGGATAGTGGATCAACATACAGCACAAGTAAAAATTTTGACTAGTGAATGCAAGAAACATGTTGAACAAAGTAAGCAATGAAAAGGCATGTGTACGAAAAAATAAAAATATTTAAAACACTTGTTCGATCAGCTATGCATGGTTGTAGACAAAGCATTAAAAATGAAAAAAAAAGTGAAAGAATTGAAGGCCTTGGTGCAACCAGTAGGAGCTCATGGGTAGCAATTACTTGACTTCCTAGATGAGGCACAATATCATTATCAGCAAGCTAGGAAATTCATAAGGAGGCATTATAATGATGTTTAGGAAATTTTACACTGATGTTTAGGACTTTAAAATATTGTTTTGGCTTTTTCAGGATGTAGATTTGAAATTTTATTAAATAAATTTTTTAATTAAGATTTTTTTATCAATTTTAGTTATGTGGAAAATATTAGTACATTACATTCATGCATTAAAATATCAAACATAAAGCATGTCATTTCTAATAATAATGTAATTATGGTACTCAAGGATCAAGAATAGCTCCACCAAGTAAAAATCCTACACAATCAACTCACCAATACAATATAAAAACTTGAGCCAGACAAATGAAACAAAAAAACTTCAATCGTCTTAAAAAAATAAAGAGAGCTCAAAAAAAGCATGAAAGAGAGTTGAATAAGATTCTGGAGGCTTTGAATAAGTTGAACATGGGAAAGAATGTAGAAAAAAATGGTAGCCAACATGACCATCTATCATAAGAAGTGGCTAATACTCTATATCCTTCTAGTTTTAGTCTGCATCAAGCCCAATCCATACAGGATGCACTACTACGATAGTTCATATACCCTATAGGATATACATACCTCAAAATGCCATTGACTTTAAATTTAAGATAGTACCAAAGATTGTAAATACTACCTTTACTGAAAAGGCAGTAAACTAAGTCCCTAATATAGATGATCCAAAATAAAAAAAAATTAAAACCAAAATTGGTTAAGTCATTAAATGACTCAATAGCTGACAAGAAGATGAATATGCTTGAAAAAAAGTTACAGACAATAAAAAGCATTAATTTTTATGGTTTCGTGGATGCTGTTAGGCTCTATTTAGTCCCAAATATTGTTATTTCTCTGAAGTTTAAAATTTTAGAGTTTGAAAAATATGATAATACAAAGTGCCCAAAGACTCACATTACCATGTACTTTCAAAAGATGGCAGCCTATGCTAATAATAAGAAGCTATTAATACATGTATTCTAAGATAACCTTATTAGCTCTGTTGCTAGATGGTATATCCAGTTAGATAAGACCTACATTCAATCCTAGAGTGATATGGTCTGTAACTTCATTAGTTAGTATTGATATATCATAGATTTAGCTCCTGATCATCTTTCTATGTAGAATATAAAAAATATTACAACTAAATCATTCAAGGAGTATGCCCAGAGGTTGAGGTATATAACTACTCAAGTTTAGTCTCTTCTGACTGAAAAAGAGACCACAGTGTTATTTGTGAACACTCTAAAATCTCTTTATTATGAAAAGATGATAGGAAATGTAACAAAAGATTTCACTAACATAGTGAATATTAGGTAAATTAAGAATGCCATTAAAAATGGCAAGTTGAAAAGAGGAGAAGCTCACACTAAAAAGGTAAAAAAAAAAAAAAGATTGAAGCTCAAGTTGTAAGCTTTGAAAGATAATAGTTTAAGGGTTACCAACCTTATCCACCACAAGCTTACTCCATATACTACCCTATTTGGAATAATACATCACTTTACCTATACTAGCCAACTCCACAACCATCTTACCCACTAACATATCAACTCGCTTTCAAACCCTAAAACCCTATGCATAGTCTTTACACCCAACCTCTTATAAGACTTCAAATTCATCCTACTAACCCAACAAGTGGTTCATGAAAGCTACAAACTACTCAAGAAAAATTTATATTTGACCCAATCCTCATGACCTATACAAAGTTATACCGAGAGCTCTACAACAACCACTTAATTACCTTCAGCCATTTAGAATCACTCAAGCCACTCTATCCTAAGTGGTATGATCTTACAATTCACTGTGACTAGCACTACGAAATTGGTGGTTATTCCATTAAAAATCACACTGCCCTAAAACTTAAGGTGCAATGATTGATCAATGATGAATGATAAACTTTGATTTAGAAGGGATAACAACACCTAATGTTGGTATCAATCCATTGCCCAATCATAATGTCAATGCTCTAAATGAAGATCGAGAGTGAGTTTGATCCAAAAAGGCTTGGTAAGTTTCAACCAATTAGGGGAGCCAAATGCCAATAAAAACCCTTCACTTGATCACATAGGGACATAATTTTGGAAAAGACAAGGATGTTAAGGCTAGTTAAAAGTTATTTGTCATTTTGAGATTTTTTTCAAAGTAATGTTAGGATTTTTTTTATGCAATAAGATTTTATTTTTTATCATTTTAATAAAAGGTAAGTTGATGCATTTTATTACAGTTTCTCTTTCATTCAAGCTATTATTTCGTGCATTGTTATTTCTTATATCTTTTTATTCCCATTCTTAAATTTTAAATGATGAATGTTTAGACAATGATAACAATAAATTTGAAATTTAATTTTAGAAACTCATTCTCATTGATAAAGCTCAATCTGTGGAGACTATTTGAGTAAAAGAAATAAGCTGCTAGCTTATATGAAATAGATATGTCTTAAAGATATATAGTCTTTTATAATGATCCATAAGTTTGTCTTTGTCCAATAAATGATTTTCAAAGAAAGCATTCATGTTTGAAATGAAAAATGATCGTCTTTCTTTTAACATTCATAAAACCATCCATTGCTATCTCTTTTAAGCCTATTATGATTTTTTTTCAAAAGAACTCCGATCAAGGATCACCCGTCATACTAGAGGGCAAATTTTGAAAAAATCTACTTGAAAAAAGAAAGAGGCAAAATATCACAAAAAGCTTTAAAGATAAAGAGTCAAAAAAATAAGAAAAAAAAAACCCCTTACAAGGACAAAAAAAGAAAAATTAATGCTACAAATGAGTTAGGGCAAAGTAATAAGAATCATTTTATGAGGAATAAGATGAATGAAAAAAGAAAAAGTAGTGAAATAATGTGGAATAGAGCGAAATGCTGAGTTGCATCAAATGATGAGAAATGATCATTTAGTTTTAAACCCTTTAAACATATGTTTTGAGCCTATTTTATCTATTTTTTTCATGACCCCTCATAATAACCTACATTATAACATTCAAAAGTTCATTTTGATCAAATATGAATGCTCAAATTGAATGATCATATGTTGGGCTAACACATGCTTGTGATGGAATAATGAAATCATGCTATGTTGTTTTAAAGATTAATGTGTAGGAGATATCAATAATGGATAAAAAATAAAAAATGAAAAATGAAAAATGAAGAAAAAATGAAAAATGAAAAAGTGAAAAAGTGAAAAAATAAAAAATAAAAAATAAAAAATAAAAAATGAAAATGAAAAATGTAAAAAATGTAAAAATGAGAGAAAATGAAAACTCAATTTGAAAACCCAAAAAAATGATTTAGGTATAAAAATATCTGAACTGAAAGTTGGATGGACAATTCAAATATATGCAAGATCAAAGACATATAAAAATCCCTCAAAGCTGGGGCAAAGTTCAATGAGCTCAAAATGATTTTGAAAGTAAATAGATTGAGTTTTTGAAAAATAATTCTAAATTAATGTTAAAAATTATCTGAGTATTCATTGTTTAGACATTGTTGTACCATTCAATACCATTTATCCTAATAACGTGCTTTGAATTTATTCCTTTGCCCATTTATTTTTGTACAAAACTTATTCTTGTATTATTATTTTTCTCTCAATTCACCTTGTACTCTCTTATTTTTGCATCCCCAGAATAAATCAAAAAAATATATGATTGCATTATATTTATCATGATTTGAAATGATAATTAATTAATGATAATGCTCATAAAAGACTTTTGCATTCCTTTGAAAAAGAATTTAGGGGGTAAAAAAATGAAAAAAAAATCGAAGAAGCCTAAGAAAATGATTTGAAAAGACATATAAGATGACCAAGTGACTAATATGGTAATGGATTGATCGACATAACTTATGATTTATGATCAAATGATAAAAATAATGTAGATCAGTGGATGAAATTTGTTCTAAAATTGTTAGTGCTGAGAAACCTGTGAATTGTGATCAAGTGATGAAAATAACATATATCAGTTGATGAAGTTTGTTTTGAAATTGTTAGTGTTGAGACGCTAAAAAAGAAATATGAGATGGTGGAGTCTTAAAAACCATATTATCATAATTAATTAAAATTTTATGATATTAATGTTAGTGACATTTTCATTACATGCATTGCATTTGTATTGTTGTTTAAACAATATATGTATATAATTTGGTGAATATTTGAATCTTGGCTGGCCATGCATTTACCTCAAGTAATGAACATTTGAATAATGGTTTAAAGTATGGCATTTGCATTATTGTGAGAATGTAGATTGTTGCATTTGCATCATTAAGAAAACATTTGCACCATTATTATGATATTCATTACATGCAAAATTCTGACTTTGATGAAAGATTGAGAATTTTCATGACAAAAAATTTAAAACTTTTTAAGGAAAGCTTTTTAAGATAAAGTTAGGAATCCTTAAATGGAAAAATGTTTTATGAGGAAAACATTTAGAATTTTAAAGTTGTGAAGCCTTCTAAAGGAGCATTTTTAATGTTAAAAATGATGAGAATCTTTGAATTTTGAATAAGAGTCTTTGAATGAGAAATTTTAAGAAGTTTTAAATGAGAATCTTTGAATAAAAATCTTTGAATAAGAATTTTTGTCTTTGAGTATTAAATAAGAATATTGAGAATTTATGTGAATCTTCAAAATTTTTTGAATTCGAATCTTTAAAGAATCATATGTGAATCGCCAAAAGTTTTCGAATGAGAAGCTTTGAAATTTTGGATGTGAACCTCTAAATTTTTTAAATGAGAACCTTTGAATTTAGATGTGAAACTCTAAAATTTATCAAATGTGAATCTTTGGACTTGATTGAGAATCGAGTCAATTTGTTCAAAGTTGGAAGAGTTCAAGATTTAAAAGAAAGAGTCTTGAAAACTTGAGTACCATGATTGAAAAAAAAACTAATTAATTAACATTTTGCATAACATGCATTGCATTTAAGAATGTCTTGTGCATGAATTTAGGAAGTATGGATATTTCAAAATCTCACATAAAGAAGATACATATGTAAACTTTCTAATGAATGAATTTCAAATTCTCATTTGAAAAAAAAAAATCTTTGAGATAAGATTCTGATCCTTAAAAAAGGATATTTCTTAATATTATGAATGATTTGTAAGACCTTAGGGCATAATCTCTTATAATTTCTTTTGATGATCTATAAGACCTCTAGACATGATTGTCGATGAGCCCTATTTATTTTTCAAAGTTGTTGAGCTTCTGCTTAAATGAGACTTATTTATTTTTCAAAAGTTGATTGAGCCTCTGTTTATAGGAGTTTCATTTATTTTTCAAAGTTGTTAAGTCTCTATTTAGAGAAGCTTTATTTAATTTTTAAAGTTGTTGAGCTTCTACTTAGAGGAGCTTTATTTATTTTTCAAAGTTGTTGAGCCCCTACTTATGGGAGCCTTATTTATTTTTCAAAAATTATTGAGTCTTTGCTAAGATGAGCCTTATTTATTTTTCAAAATTGTTGAGTATTTACTTAGAGAAGCTTTATTTATTTTTCAAAGTCATTGAGCCTCTGTTTAGAAGAGCCTTATTTATTTTTTCAAAGTTGTTAAGCCTTTATTTAGAGGAACCTTATTTATTTTTCAAAGTTGTTGAGCCTCTGTTTAGAGGAGTTTTTAAGTTATTCAAAAGGTTTGAGTATCCATTTAAAAAAATCAAAAAAATATCAAATTGATTATTTGCATATGAGAGGTGCCTACGTCTTTACACAATTCTTATTTCATAGAAAATATGCAAATGTGGGCAATTGTAGACATCCCTTTCTAATAGATTAAACAAAATCAAAATTCAAATTTTCTAAGAAAAGATTTTAAATTTTTACTAAACATTATACAGTTATCTAATAACTGCATAATAGGTAGATTTGAAAATTCACTATAATTTTAATACATTGAATTAAATGATGAATTGTATATGGATAGAAAGCTCCTTAAGCTTAGTTTCTAAATCTTCAAACGATTCTTTATTTGGAGTTGTATAACTCAAAATATGATCAAATTAGTGAGTAAAATACAAAATAAGATACTACTAGTGGCATTATTCATCTAAAACCACTGGGGATACAAAACCTGGCTGACCCAATCAATTGGGTAGTAAAACCAATCGATCCACTTAGCTGTAATGGTTAAAAGTTGAGTGAAATTCAAGAACCAATTGATTATCTATCAATACCAATCAATCCTTTCATCCCAAATAAGTTCCAACTGCTAGTTTTAAATGAAAAAAATATGGTTTTTCATTTCCTAAGCATTCCTAATGGCTATGTCCTCATTTTCCTCTATAAATTAGGTATTTCAACACACCAAAAAGCTAATAAATCAAGAAATCAAAAACCAACAAGTTATATTTTCATTCTCTCAAATAATCAAAAGTTGTTAGAGCTTAAAATCTATATCTTTTGTATTTGTTGTATCCAAGTTATATTGTGTTGTTCATTACTCATATTTCTTTGTATATCATTAGGCAAATACTTAGCCTTTAAGAGATCTTTTAAGTTTGGATTTTTATTGAATTATTTTGTAATCAAGAGGTGAGTTATCCTCTTGAATTTGTAAGAGTGAAATGTTGCTACTTAGCCTATAAAAACAGGATTATTAGGTTTCTATCCTAAGCTTTATTAAAAAAAAAGGTTGTAATCTCTCTTTAATTAATGGATTAAAGCCTTGGTGTGAACAACTAAGAGAGAAGATATAGGTGCCTTGTGAAGAAAGACTGAATCTCTATAAATCATTATGTTTGATTTCTCTATCCCTACACTCTTTACATTTATTATTGTTTATATTTGATTCTAGGTTCATTAATTATTTTTTATTACATCATATTTTCATCAAAAGTGTTTATTGATTTAATTTCTCATTCAATTATCTTGAAATTATTGTTTGAGAAAATTTTTGAGAAATCCAATTCAACTCCTCTTGGATCACCATCTCACCTAAAAAACTAACATTTTACATTAGATATGGACAAACTCACTAGATATACTCCAATATAAAGTAACATAGGTGTTAATGTTATTTGCTAACGATATAGCCCTTAGTTTGCTAAAACTAGTGATAATCCTAATACGAAGATTAAGAATTATGAATAGCAATACGCTAGAGCTCAAGCACTTTAAATTGGAGTAGATTTAAAACCTAATATGGAAATGCAAAGTCTAGTAGTTCATAAATAAATAAGTGCTAAAGTGATTAAGTTAGATGATAAGCAAGTAACCAAATAGTAGTCATTTTTAATATTTGAGATCAATTATTCAAATCCATACGAAATAGAGAGAGATGTAAATCATAAGATTAAAGCAGATAGGTGAGTTGAATGAATATCATTAAGTGTATTGTGTGATTACAACATGCCTTAAAGTTAAATATGAAGTTATATAAAACAATTTTAAGCCCTGCATTGTTGTATGGGATTGAGTGTTAGACATTAAAAAACAACATAAGAAAAAATAAGTGTAGTTGAGACAGGAATACTTCGATGAATATGTGGTAAGATTAGAAGAGATAACATAAAAATAAAAAGATTTAAGAAAAATTAGAGGTAGTCTGAATTGAGAAAAAGATGAGAAAGGTTTGTTTGAGATGGTTTAGACATGTGAAATGTAGACCTATTTGTACACCAATTAGGATAAATGAGTTTTTAGATTTAGAAGAGACCAAAACTTAAAAGAGGTAGACCGTGAAAGACATGAATGTAAGTAATAAGAAATAATATGAAAGTTAAAGAAGTAGATTAAAATATTATTTTGATAAAAATAAATGGCGCAAGAAAATTCAAAACTATGACTTAACATGATTCATTTTTTGATCTTTTATACAACCAATCTCGAAGTTATGGGATATAAAACTTAGTTTTTATTGTAATAAGCTAGTAGTTTCACACCTTTTCTTTTCCTTTTTTCCTTTTTTATTTAAAAATTATAAATTAATTTTATTAATTTAATATAAAAATAAATTTTATTATGTAATAAATACATAAATTTTTTATTATATAATAACTAATAAATAAATTTTAATTATTTATTAACAAAAAGTATTATTTAATTTAAAATAATTTAATAATTTTAAGTGTTTATTATTTTAATAATATTAAATAATTTAAAATTTTATTATATACAATTTTAGTCAATGTTTTTACTTGTTTTTTTTTCTTTGCATTATAATTCATCTCATTGTCCTATTATCTTTACATCTAAATATATATTTCACTATTAATTTTAATTTTACCATTATAAATATTAATTCATATTTATTATTATTTTCAATCTAACTAAAATCAATTTTATGGTCCTTTCATTCCGAATGAAGCTTAGGTACACAACAACCTAGAAATATTGGCTTTCCAGGTTTGGCCTTAAATTATGACTCATTCTCTTAATTGGTTAATTAACCATTAATTAATTAATTTTCAACCAATTAATTATTTTTTATTTCCATAGAGATATTGATTTTTTAATTGAACCAGATTAAGTTGGATTAATTTTTCAGTTTTAAATTAGCTTTAAACTAGTAATAAGTAATATCATAGTTAATATATATAGAAGATATCAATTTATATTAATGTAAAATTAAAAAATTTTACATTTTTTAATTATAGATTACAATAAATTTGAGAGATAAAAAATATAAAAAAAATTCTCTTGAATCTATTTAAATTAATAATTAATAAAAAATATAATTTTTTTTATTTTACGCTGCCGACAAATGGGAGATATATAAAGTGAAGGCATGCAGAACGGGGCCCTGCTGCAACAAATGGACAAACGCCTTTCCCAAGTAGGGCTCCATAATGCATACTATCAATCAATTTGGTCACGGGAAGCTCGACCTAGCTTTGCCTTCAGACTGTTGCTAATGCTTGCCAGCTCCCATTATTGAAGTATTCGACCAATCCTCCGCATCTTTTTCATGGTGCTTTTTCTGCCTGCTCCTGAAGATTAATTGAGCTCCATTTTTGTCTTTATACTAAGCTTACAATCTCTCTCTCTCTCTCTCTCTCTCTCTCTATATATATATATATATATTCGAATCGAAAATAAAAATATTTAAATTTAATTTAATCAATAAATTCAATTATTCTAACTCGATTTAATAATAATCGAATCGAAATCAAATTTTATTCAAATCAAATTTAAATAATTTATGATTATTAATATATCATTTATATATTTACTTACAATACATCTATTTACTCAAGTTGCTTAATTATCTCTAGTTTTTCAACCTGAATATGAACCAAAATTGCTTGTGCCAGCGATTACCGACATGACATTTAGCCAACAAAAATTAAATAGTGGAAAATATGGATTAAATCATACATAGTATATGGAAATTAAATGGAAATAGTATATCTATATATGTCAATTTATGAGATCTGCAATTAAGCCATTTCAATAAATCATAAAGCCAAAAAAAAAGTAAAATCATGAAGGAAGCATTTAAAACAGACTTTATAACAATTGGGGTCCGATGTCCCTCGGCTAAAATTCATTTATTGTTTTGTACCGATCAAAGTAAAGCTGGTCCAGAGTGATAGCCCACAAATAATGAACTCCACTGTCCTTTTCTGTGCATTCTCTTTTAAACCTAAGTTTCCAGATTGATGTAAGTGGGGTTGCCTTATAATATTGACCTGCTTTTGAGGGAAGAGTCTATCATCTTTGCATGATAATAAATGAGTAACATTCATTCAGATATATAGACAATTGGTTGTGATGAAATTGAAAATAATAATAAAAATAAGATTAATTATTATAGTGAAAAGAGTAAAAATAGTTGGATATGTGTAGAGACGGATTTACGTTGGGGGTAGTAGGTAGCGAGGGCAAATGACTCTACTAGAATCCTGAAAATTAAATATTATCATTAATGAAATATCCAAAATTTTAGTGATTTTTTTTTTGTTCCCCATTAAAATCTCAAAAAATAAGTAGAATTATTAGAAACAAACCCAAATTTCTTTTTTTTGCTCCCCATTAAATTGTAAAAAAAAAAAAATAAGTATGGAGCTTTTATAATATTAAAAGGTATATAGATGTATTAACAAAAAAAGGCAATTGAGTAAAATAATATTTTACAATGCAAATATAAAATTATTATTGTTAGTTAATATAATAATTTCTTTTGACACTTGTTGAAATTAACTCCAAAAAATAATTTTAAAAAAGTTAAGAAGATTTTACAAAGAAAGAAAAATATAATAAAAAAAAAGAAAAGATAATTACTTATTAGGAATTAAACAACTAAATAAAAAAAAAAAAAAGAAAAACTAAGACCCAAATAACATTGCTACCAAAAATATATATATGCATTTTTTTTTTTTTTTACATTTTTCCAATCTAGTAAGCCTTATTTGATAATTTGAAATTTTTTTGTTTAAGTTCTTAGATTTAGATTAATTTTGATAGCATGATATAAAGATTTAACATTTATGAAGTTATGGATTTTTTCTTATTCTTTGAAGTTATGTGACTTGTTTAGTATTCCTGGTAGTGTGAATTTATTTAATTACAACATGCTAGAAGTAAACTTGGATAATATATATTCTTTTAAATTATAGATAAAAGTTGTTTCTAAAACAATTATTTATGAAAAAAATGTAAAAAAAAACTCTTGTAGAGAGTTTTTTTTTTGTATAAAATTGAATTTTTATAATTTTATAATTTTTATATCAATCTTTTATTAATTTACATTTCTAAAAGTATTTGATATTTTGTGTTAATGAAATTTATTTTTAAATTAAAATAATGTTAAAGGAAATAGTGTAAAGAAATATTACTTAAGAATTTGCTCTCAATGAGTAAAAATTTTAGATCTATCTTTATATATATATATTTAGATATAAAAGCAACAGTTGCAGTAAAATAATTTGTAATGAGATGAGAAAATAATTATTAAAATGTTATATTAAAATTTGTATATGTAATAAAAATTTTAAATTATTTAATATTTATAAAATTATTAAATAATTGAAATTATTAAATTTTTTATGTCAAATAATATTTTGTTAATAAAATAATAAAAAATAATAGTAATTTATCATTTTTTCAATTTTGATTAATTATGTAGTTATTCATTTTTGGTTAAAATAATAATATAATATAATAAATTTTATTTTAAGTTCATAATATAATATTTATTTATTAATTTATTAAAAAGAAAATATATTTTTTCACAAAAGGAAGAAAGAAAAAAAAAAGAAAGAAAAATAATAATTTTTTAAAAAAATCTGATGTTATTTTATATTTCAAAAATAAATATTTTTATTTTTATTAAAAATGATATGAGGCAACCACTTGAATGCCACATGTGCTCCATGTGGATGTCACATGTACAGTTCCTTCAAATTTTGATGATGATGTGGTAAGATAACATGGCAAAAAATTGTCATGTATTACCATTTCATTGGATAGTAGCTACGTCAGTATGTTTACTTGACAGTGTTAACCCATGGTACCACATCGACACATGGATTGATGGTACGAGAGCTACACTGTATATTTTTAAAATACAAGCAGCACATTAAAAATTTTGATACAATAAATGGGTTGACCATGAAATTAACCCTTTTTGTAACTTTAATCAAAGTTTCCGACAACGCATGTGATGTTTAAAATTAATTAATATAATAATATTATTTCCCGCGTGTTGCTGCTACGTAGACTTGTTTATGGTTGGAAGATTCTTCCAAACCCAAAGTTCGCTCGGCAATTTAAAAGATTTGAATATTAATATTAAATTCGTTAAAAATTTAAAAAAATAAATAAGATTTGATCAAAAAAATAAAATTAGGTTTGAGTTTCATCGTTTGAGATTTAGATTCGATTTAATTGAACTCAAAAATTTTAAAAATATTTTTATTATAATGGAATAAGCTTCATTTATTTGATTTTTTATAATAGATAAAATGTATTTATTTTATTACTTATAATAAGATAATATTTAATTTTTTATATAAAATATTAAAATAATGATTTAATTTTAAATCACATTAAACAAAATTAAATTAAACTTAAATCAAATTACTCATAAATTTAATTAAAAATAATTAAATTAATAAATTACAAAAAAAATATAAAAAATTAATTTTTTAATTTTAAATATTAATATTTTGAGCGAGTTTAAATTTTATTATTATATGTAAGAAAAAATTTTAACAAAAAATAAGATTTGAAAAATCAAGTCGAACTAAGCTAAGTTTGCTGAAAATACTGAAGTACAGTGTTAGGTCTAACTTGAACCCTACCGGCCTAACCCATGAGCAACTCTATTGGTATGGGTGTTCAATTTATAAAAAAAAAATAATAATAATTACTTATTTGTAAAACATTACATGCAGCAAAACAGTTTTAAATCTAATAATAATTTGTTAACATAACACATTGTGTTTCAATTATTCTTCATAATAATAAACATCAGTTCATAAATAAGCATTAATACTCATAAGCATATGTGCCTATTGTTTTCTCCCTAACAGTTTCCTTGTAAAGCAAGTTGTACATATATATATATATATATATATATATATATATATAGGGATATATGCTGCAGCATTTCAATTCTTGTCAAATGATGATTCCAACTTTTCTATGTCTCATGTTTCCTACTGCAATAGAAGATGAAATATAGACATAGTTAGTTGTAATAACATTTAAAATGAAATATAATGAGAAGTTTTTTTTTTTTTTAGTAGCTACGTTTTTTTACCTGTCATCCAAGTCTTCTTTGAGCATTCGTTCTTTCTCCCTTCTGTTTCAATTAACAAACAACAGGATGTATTAGTTTTCCTTTTAACCTGAATTGTCAAGAACAGTGGGTTCTTGAGATCAAATTGGAATTTTCTTTCGATTTGGCAGTGGGAGAACTTTTTTGCGATAGAGAGGGAGAATTTTTTTTATTATCGAAACGGTTTTTGCATTGGAGCATGGAACTTTGTGGTGTAGTAAATGAACATCATTGTTGTATTTGAAGAATATCAAAGAATAATGAAGGATTCAATGGATGAGGATGACAGAATAATTTCGGAATTCAGCGAATGAATAAATGTTAAGTAATGCTACCAATTATAATTAGATTAGATGTAGATTTGTTTTAACATTTGATCATATATGCAATAATGATTAATGAATAATTAATAATTAAGGTATCTATTATCTTGGTTTGAAATGACTTAATAAGTATAATATTTAACTAATCAATTAATTGGTCTTACTACTAACCTTATTAATTGTTATTTATAATTTATAGGAAATTAATCACAAGATTTAAAACCAAAATTATTCATATAATATTGATTTAATTTTAACTTTTGGTCATTTGAACATTAATACTGAAGAACAAAGATTTCTTGGTTGGTTAAATTTTGTTTACTTAATAATTTAGTGTTAATTTTATTTTATATAAATATAAATATAAAGCATTTTAAATTTTATTTAAAGAAACTCAATGCATACAATTACTTAAATACAATGATTCTTAATATTCATAAATTAAAAAATATATATTATTTAAAATTAGAACAATTTTTTATTTGTACATATTTATGTTAGGCTAAGAAATAACTTTATTCTCAATTCAAATTTAATTTTATGAATAAATAATAATTAATTAATTAAAATTCAAATGTAACTAAAATATTAATTTATTAAAATCTTTTTACCTTTATAAAATTGGATTTAAAATTTCAAGAAGAAAATTTTAAAAATAACAAAAATAAAATGGTGGCAACTGAGGAGGCAAACCCCCCCCCCCCCCCAAGTTACCCATTTCTCACCAACCTTGATTTTATAGATAACTCTTTTAAATAACAGATGTTGCATAAAAAATCGTTTTATATTCATATTTAGACTGTCTTAAATTATTTTAGTAATCCAATTCAATTATTCAACATGGAAAAATTGAAAATACATTATTTATGTAATTGTATAAATTATAAATAATATTATTTTCTGAAATTAAAATATTCGTTAAAAAAGAGTTTATCATTTGTTCGTTTACTTATTTGAGACAAAAATTATTTAAATACGCAATGGATTTTTTCGGTTAAAATTTTAAGTTTTTATGAGTTTTAAATCAAGTTTGTCTCTTCAAAACTACTTTAAGTATGAATTAATTCAGTTTAAATTATTTTGGAATTAATTTGCTCCGAATTTAAATTATTTCAAATTAATTCGTGTTGGATTCATAATTTTTTAAATTAAATTCTTGACTTTTTAGTTCGAAACGAACATGATTTTGAGCCTTGTTTCGTTCATATTATTGTCACTTCTATCGGGCACTCAATCCTGAAAAGGAGAACGTAAACTAGTTTAGAGCACTCAATTCCATTTTTCAAGTTTTTTTTTTTTTAAATACTAAAATAATTATAAAAATTTTTATTTTTTATATTTTTTTTCGTATCCAAGTAACTATTTATCCTTCTAGTTGTACCCATGTAACCTTTTAATCTTAACCGAAGATTGACAAGATGTAAGCTTCGAGTTGTCCCTAACCAGTTGCTTTTTTATCTGCATGGAAGTTGATGTGGCAAAAAAATAATTAAAAAAATATTTCTTAAATATAAAATGTTTTAATTTTTCTTTTGTTTTCTTCTTTCATCTGTTTCCTATTTTCACTTTCAATTTTGTCAATCCGAATTTGTTCTAATCGGATCAAACTAATGAAAACCTGATTAGGAGCTAGCATGACCAAAAATAATTTCTACACCAATTGGAGTACAAGAGATCTATTTGAGGTCTGACTTCTTTTAGACCGTTCCAACCTATTTTAAAGGTAATTTCTGATAATATTGATGTCGGATCCAGCCTCCGTTAGCCTTATCCGGTCAAAATCAACTGGGATAAGGGAGATCAAGAGTGAGAGTACAAAAGAGAGGAGAAAAAAGAATTAAAAAAAAAGAAAAATAGCCTTTTCTCTAACTAATTTTCGTTAACACTTTTTTTTGCACATTTTATTTTATTTTCTTTTGGCAGATAAAGCAAATTAAACATTGTTAACTTAAGCTCGAACTAACCATGATTCAAAGTTTGGAAAGAAATTGATATAATGTTAGTTAATTATTTAATAGTTTTAAAAAAATTGATCTTTATTTCTTATAATTTATATAAGAAATTATAATATTAGGATAAAGTGAATAGGTTGTACAAGATAAGATTCAAACCTTATATTCGTTAAAAATTACTTTTTAAAGATCATAACATAAATCAATTAAATTAAATTTTAAATTTTATATAGTTTCTTCATAATACAGTAATGATTATTGGTTTTAAAATTAATCGATTAATGTATATATAATTTCTATTATTTTGCTGATGTAATGAAACTTAGTTATATAATCCGTTATTTTACATAATTAAAACATGTTAAATAATTTTATGTTATGGTAAATTTGCATTTTTTTTTTTTTTTTTGCTTTGCATTTCATAAATTGAGAATTAGCAAACTCCATAAACAATGACAGAATATTCCACATTCACAATCTCGAGTTCCTTAACAATAATACCTCCAGGAAAAATTGTCCCTTTTGCTTCTTTTTTTCCTTTCCCAATTACATATTCACATTTATTCTTTAAAAATATAAAATCATGTGCACACCACTATCCAAGATTTCAAGCCACATGTTAATTCAAGCAATTTCATTTGGTAATTGCTACAATAAGATAGAAAAAATTGGCAACAATCAGAATTCAGAAAAATCTTAGTTCATGGTCATTAACAGGCCAGATTCAACTCCAGGAAACCAAGGCCTTTACCTAAAATAAAATGTGACAAAGTAAACAGGGGAAATATCCAAACAATCACCATTACAAACAACAAAAAGCGCATGTCTTAATCCTAATATTCTTTAATGCCTTATCAATGTATTTGGAACTAGATTTTCCGGGCAGCTCGCGAGTGAAAGGTCCTTTTCACGGCTGAAAGACATTGATTTATGTAACTGTAGTGATGCTGCGACGAGAATTAGCATCACCATGATGACAATCTACACGTTGTAAATCAGCAGGGAGGAAGCCATGCTCTAGATTTCAGTAATGACTAGTTATCCCTCTTAATGTAGAATATGTCCCAACAATAGCACAGGCAATACCAAATACAGCAATTGTGGCACTCAAAACAATCTGTTCATATGTTGAAAACCTTCTTTTAATGGTGAGCACAATATACGAGCATATATATATATATATATATATATATATGATGGAGATGAAGCAACCCAAGAAGATCACATGGTATTTTAAAGCAACACAATGAATTTTCTCAACAAGGGCTTTCACATAAGACACCAATAACATAAAAGAACACTACATGCTTTAGTCTCAAATATTCAAAGTGGTAATTTACAATTAAACCACCAAATTCTTCTCAATACCATTGTTATTTTTAATCATGATCCAAGCAACATCTGCTTTTGTTTTGAAGCAGTTGGCCAAGAATATGTTAGCGCTAAAATTGCATTCCATCAATTGTTAGAACTTAGGATTAATGATGCCAACAGCTATCTTTCTTTTATTAGAAAGCATCAATATATCTAAAATCTCAAGCTTCTAATCTACCCGGCCAAGAGTTAATTTCAACTCGTGATAACAGATGCATTCACATATACATACATAATGACTCTGGTTCACATGTAAGTGTTGTTATATTCTAGTTTCATTGCCAACATTGCTACACATCAACCAAGCTACATTTGGATGTAATTCTGTCTGCTACAATGCATCAACCAACATGGGTGACGTATTATGCATTTTGTCTTTAAATAATAACTGATGCAAGCTAGCAACTTTAAAATAATCTCAATGGTTGTTCAATGCATAAATGCATCTATGAAAAATTTAACCTCAATTTATTATCTTTGTTCTCAATTATTCTACTTTTCCTATTCCATTTACATAAGAAAATATTTAAAAGACACATGCAAGTAACAAGTTTTTTTTCTTTAAGAAAAGAAAAAGAGCAGAAATTTAAGTAACAAATTATTCTGCTTACCTGTGCCCTTGTAGCTTTTCTTCCAACAATCTTTATGAAACATAGTGATGGCATTATTATAGCCTGAAATAAAGCAAATAATGCATAAACAGAATGCCAAGGTCCAGAAACAATCCTTTTAATATTTTGGAATAACACCAGGATTAAAAAGAAATCAAAGCTATTTATTTTATTTCTTAAACTAGACTGTCATCTTTGGCAAAATTTGACTGCGTGAACATTAATGCATGTCAAAACCCTTGATGAAATACAAGTATGTTTCAAAATAGGTGAGATTATTTGTCCATTTTAATAAAAAAAAAAAAATTGTACTTGCGGCTACATTTGGGGCAGTTTTACTAATAAAAAATAAAAGTTAAGTTCCAAAGTAACCAAAAGGAAATTAGGTAGTCCTTAGTAGCAGATAAATGAAAATTTTCAGTACATTTGATGAAGGCTACAAAAATAGTTTTTTTCATTTCTAATAAAAGAATAAACAGAACACGGTACTTACCACCATAGAGCTGAGAAGAGAACCAATTAAAGCCATCATAAGACCTGTGATCAAAGCAATGTCACATTTAAATCACTCAACTCTAATAATAAATTTAATGGTATGGATAATAATAAAGTACCAATAAAAAGGCTGAAGCTACTCAAAATCATGAAGAAAAATCTATTTCGAGTCATTATACAACCATTTTCCAAAATTCTAAAACATTAAAAATGTTAGCTAAAATTGTGATCATGTTATAACTAGTATTTTGAAGCATAATTTAGATTTTTAACCTTTGGCATCATTCCAAACAGGAACTCATTCTCTTAACCTAACCAAATTAGGTTTTGATTTTATCTGAACTTCCTCATTTAAATTATACAAACTCCAAATCCGATTCATTAGGCCACTTATACAGTATGGTACTAGACAAGAAGCTTTCAAAAGATAGTCATTCTGTATACAACAATAGTTGACAGCATTAACTAGTTAAGCATGCAAAATTGTTTAATTGCAGATGAATGATTTGAAATTAATTATAATACGGTCAGGCTGTATAGCAACCAACTAATTTCTGCAATTCTTATCCCTATTTCTTCTTTATTTTTCCTCAATTTAGCAGTAACTGGGCACTAAGAAATTAAATGACAGATTTAATTCTTAACACAACCGAGCAATTTGTTCGTGCATGCATTCCTAGCCAACCTAAAGGTTCCAGCAGACTTGTCCTTTGCTACAAGCTCACACCCTCATCTTCATGGGCACAATATAGATTTATCTAAAACCATATATACCAGTTGCCAGATGACTGAATAATATATTCATAAAGTTTGAGGTGAATTTAAATGGATTAGATGGATTAGTTTATCCAAAGTGGACCAGTACAATCCCCCCCCCCACACAAACACACAAATCAATAGTGGACACTGAAAACAGCTTAAAGGTAGGAATGCGCCTAAGGAGAAGAAAATGTAAACAAAACAAGATGCATCTCACCTAACTTAGTGTCGGCATTTTCTTTTATAACAATGGAAAACAAATCTTTTCTATGGTTTAATATTACACCTCTTTTCTTGTCAACTCAAATATAGTTATCAGTAGATGTGCCTGTTCTAATTTGTAGAATAATCCTTGTATTGTTGATTCACATGCATGACAATTAATTGAACTACAGATATCTAACACGACTAGTTCAAATTACTTTTAATTGCTAAATGATACCGCAAATTTTAGGGATAATTTGCCATCGTACTTTGCATCAATATCCAGTGTCACAGCTCTATTTCCATTTTGTGTCAAATCTCTCAATGAACTTATATGTTGGTCCAAATTTGACATTAACTTTAGCCAAATATGCTGCTAGGATGGGTTACAAAGAATTAATGGAAAAAAATCATATGGCACTAATGCCAGCTTACCTTAGGCCTTTGCCAGTTCAACATTGGACTGGTGCCAAACACTGGCAGCCAGTGACCAAGGAAAGGGAGGAAAAGGAAATAAAAAATGAAAAATGAAAAAATAAAAAGAAAGGAAAAAATAAAAATTTAGTTTCAAAATCCACATCAACAATTTTCTTTTACTTTATTTTTTTTTTCAAATCAGCAAATTTACTTTTTTTTTAATGGTTGAAAGGGAATATTCCATAAAATATCCCTTTCCATTAACTTTTGACCAAATTTGGACCAAAATAAAAGTTGAATGTGTGAATTGAACCAAACGAAAGTAGAGTGGTATGATTGACTATCAACCAAGAGTACAGTGGCAACAAGGTAATAATCCCTGAATGTGACTTTCAGTAAGTCACATTCTTATTTTTGTAGGTTGCTTTCTCACAATCATAACTCAGCACAAGTTTGGAAAAAAATAATGCTTGCGTGCAGTGTATTGAGTAAATCGCTATTTATATCTCTAAGTTTCTTGTGGAATAATTTCTGCAAAATATTAACAAAATAAAATAGGAAGACAAGTAATGTGTCCACAATTCAAAAGAGTTTAAGTTTACTTATGATTATTTCTTAGCTTTTATGATTTATTGCATCATGAAGCATGAGATGTAACTAAGTCTAGAACACTGAAAGAAAGCAAATTCCAAAATTTACCGAAGAAAGGCATAACAAATGCAGCACCAACAGTAGAAAAGACAAGTGCTGCTCTCAGAAGAATGAAACACCATAAACTATTTGAAACTTCATCTGGCAGCAGCTCCTCTATACTCCTTGCCAACGGGATCATCAACAATGCATATTTGGTCAATGTCAAGGAAGAAAACAGGTGTATTGGTATGGCATAAATTTAATGTTCATAATTCTAATATATACAAGCAAAAGGATATTTTGTGAGTGGGTTGATAACCTGGAACACAACAAGAAAGGTAGCTTAAAAACCTAACCAAATCTCTCTCTGGGTGAAAATACCAGTGAAATGCAGAGTCTCACACTTACCGTTGTCCACAATGCAATTTTAGAAACAAAAGCCTGTGGTGGCATATTCAAAGTTATCTGAGAGAAGGTGCCTTGACCGAACTCAAGAAAACCCATGGTTGCAACACCCCCATACAATACTATACATAAAAGAAAGCTGCACAAGATGTAAGAAGAAATCAGAACAAAAGGACAATATGAAACATCCTTCCATGCCACAACAAATATCCTTACCAATATAGCATTGCCCTCTTAAATTGTGATTTATCAGCCATTGATTGATAGATATTTGGAAACACAGAATGCCCCGAATGACAAAATCCATATACACCAATTACAAATGGAATGCCACTCCAATTCGCAGCTTTACCAGTATGATGGAAGCCCACACCACCAGCTGCACCAAGGAATACCAGACAAAGAACTATCACCAATGTTGTAACAACCCCACCAGCTGCAAAATAAGTAATGTGAAATCTGATGTTAGTTCATAATGTATCTTCAACACTTTAGATAGTTGACTACATTGAGCATCTTTGAAATAACGTTGCAACACCTGAAAGATATGAAATAAGGCGGAGATCTTTTAACCAGACAGTGGGTAGAACAACAAAGGCAGTTAGAATTCCAAAAATGTGAATTGAGTCCAGCTTTAAACCAGGCCAATCCAAAGAAACTCCAGGAAATAGCCTTGTAAGATTGTCACCTTCCATGATAATAAATTCCACACAATATGACTGTATAGGTTAAAATGAAATTTTGTAAATTAGATAGAGAACTCGCAGCATAGAATTCAATAAAAACTAAATTAGAAGAGCGAGCTTACATATAATTCTGTATAGAGAACAATCTGCATCAACCCAACAAATACAGCATTAGAGAATTTGGCTACAAACAAAAGGAAAATAAATATAATCTACATTAAAAAATGGTTTTTCTTTTTCCATTCAACTTCACAATTTATTATCAACATCACCATTGATAGTTAGATGTAGCAGAAATAATTATTGAAATAAAATTTAATATTTATACTCTAGCAAATGAGCAGAGGCATGAGGAAACATTGAAATTGCGACAAGAAATCATGCTTATGACAATAAACAATGTGTACTAGATTTAGATGCATACTGTTAGATATCAGTATGTACGCTATCATAGTAGGCTATTGTCAGCAATGCCCTCCTAGCCTAACAAACTATTTATTAACTAACAAGCAAGAAGGTAGGATAACTGACAGATATAAAAAGGCGTCCGAATCGTCCAAAGGCAGCTTCACCCATATCAGGGTAAGATATAATTCCTTCTCTGCTTTCAAAGCAGTATTTCATCAGTGTGGCTGTATAACAACATACAACTGCAAAAAGAATTAGCATCAACAAGCTTGCCCAGCCTCCTTTCGCTATCGTATAAGGTGTGGATAGAAGCCCAACTCCAACCATTACATTTACCGCTGTCAGAAAAGAATAAATGCGGAGTTAAAAATTTGAACCATAGGGAACATCCAGATAACCGTTATCTCTTAATTTCTAAATTCCAATGATTAGAGTAATAAGAGGTGAAGTGGTGAACTGCCAGTTTTCTTTTCCCGGATGCACGTAGGAATGAATAGGAACAGATAAAGAGACAACACTAGGCAAATTTTCCCTCTAGATCATTTGACAAGAGGTTCTCAACCATTTTCAAGCATAGACATAAAGGAAACCAAAGTACTCAAAGATATCATAAATAAGGGAAATAGATCATGATATCGACATAGCATACAATTAAATACCGTCTGGGTCACACTACATCCATAAGCAACGGAAAACTCTCCTGTAAGTTGCTTATGAATTGAATACTTCTGCGACCATGATGACTGTGCTCTTGAGATGCTATCTAGAAAACCCTTCCCATAACTCTTTTGATGTTCAGACAGAAGAGGAAGCTTTCCATCCAGGTCCAAATTACTTTTGCTCTGACTGCCAAAACTCAAATATCCAAAATTTGGAACTCCCCCTAGAACTCCGAAGCTTGGTGATGCTGTGATTGTGTAAGGATCCATGGTCTCTCTGTGACAAACACAAAGAAGTAGGCAGAAAAAGAAAGAAAAGTAAAAAGATTAGGTGAAGCATCAGCCAACAGAGAATGTATCCAAAAAGCGCAGCTATTTGACAAAAAGGTAAATGGTTAACAATTGCTTATAGAAGATAAGTGAAAGTTATAACTTTTATATACACGAAGCAAAGTGCCAACATTTAGGTTTTTCGAGGTAGGGAGAGTGGAAAGAAGAAGGATGAAATGTTTTAATCCAATGACCAATTTCACCGCCCTCCTATTTTCTAGCCTAACCATTAGATTAAATATTTTCCTTCCTTCTTTCCATGCTATCTACCAAGTAGAGCCTTTTATTGAGTCAACAGCATGTCATATACTTAAAAGCAACAACCCATTACTTGCTTAGTTGCTTTTATACGAAGAAATTATGCAATCCAGAATCACCAACGGAGGGTTCAGTCCAGGTTTAAATGATGTTTCTTTCATTAGTTATTTCAACAATCAATATTACAAGAAAAAATGATGTGCTGCGAACTGAAATGATATATATTAAATGCAGTAAATTGATAGAGAATGAGAAGAGAAGAAAAAGGCATATATACTTGAAACTTTGTGGCCATTGTTGGGAAGAGAAAGCGGCAGAAGGGCCTCTTCTGCCTCCCTCACCGTCATCATAACTATTGTTCTTGCTGCTGCTGCTACTGCTGATACTACCATCCTCTATCTTGCTCTCTTCAAGGTCGTCCTCATCATCATTTTCCATGAAGAACTCTTCGTTATCCATCTCCTTAACCTTGTCAGCCATAACTGCTATAAAATAGAAAAGCAACGGATTTTTAAGGCTTCTAGCACCCTGGAATCCAATTCCAATAAATCAAGAAAAAAAAAAGAAGAAGAAAGAAAAGATAGGATCAATCACCTGATCAATGACACAAAACAATGAGGATTTGGGTGAGTGTTGAGAGAAGAGTGAGAGAGATATGAAAAAAAATTGGAAATATTGGTACTTAGTTAGACGGGTTGTCTGTTTACTAAATTTAAAAAAAAAAAAATGGCAGGGTTTCAAGGGGAATGGATGGATGTGAATGAAGCTCCAGAAGTTGGGACAGTTTTGGAATGCAAAGTATGGAAGGAGACAAATAAGGAGAATAGGAAATCAAGGGTTTTTTTTTAATACAGGAGAGATAAGATGATACTAGATGCTTCCGGCAAAACATTTGTTCTTCCCATTTTAAGGCGTTGCCACATTAATATATATGCCTTCGGAAATATTTTTTTAATTTTTTAATACGTAAGTATTGTTTTATATTATTAATATGTTAAATTTATTAAATTATAAATAATTTATAATTATTTATTTATTTAATTATATTTATATAATATATTTATATTAATTATATAATGATATATATTTATATTAATTATATTTATTTATTTATATTTATATTATTCATATTTATATATGTTATATTTAAATAAATTAATTATATATATTAATCGTATTATATTATATATAACATATTTATTAAATATATTATATTTATATTTAATATTTAAATATAATTTATAATTTAGATTATTTTATATTTTAATAATTTATATTATTATATATATTAAATATGATAAAAAATATATAAATTATTACGAGTCCTTCAAAACAAAAAATAAAAGGAAAAAAAGATGGGGGAGGAGTTACTAAGAAACCGAAGGAAACAAACAAGAAAAGCAAGACGCTGTAAGATTGCGGGTGGGATAGCAATGGAATGGTCGATAATCATGCAGCGATTCATGGGAGTTTGGGATTACAAAATTTATGGAACGTTTGATGGGTATTGTTTGTCGGTTTGTGAATAATGGTTTTGGGCCGAAGCTTTTTAAAATGCATTTATTTACTCATGTGAGCCAGTCATAGGAGCTGCTGCCGCTGCCACATATTTACACGTTCTCCGATGTTCCTCTATTCTACGCAATTTCTTTGCTACGCTTGTCCATTACTTCTTACACCACGGTTGTTTGTTTCACGTGATCATTTCAAAATTTTGAACCCCTTGTCGGCTTCTTACACTCGATGATTTGTGCATTTATATTATATTATTATATTAGATATAATATAAATAAATAAATTATTTAATTTATTAAAAATTTAAATATAAATATGACGTTTATTATACACGTAATATGATAAAATTAATAAATTAAACACTATTAACACAAAAAGATACAATCAATACAATTTAGAATACAACTAGATACAATTAGACATAGCACAATTAATTCAAACTCTATAACAAGGATACCAACTAAATATCTAATGCTTGTCCAGTTTTCTTTTCATTTTCTTGCACTTTCATGCTTTTGTTTTTTTTTTTGGGGAGCAATCGAACGCAGAAGGACAAAACCAAAATTGGGTAATGAAGAGACAACCTTTCCTAGAGGGGTAAACCTGTGTTGCTCATCATTCGGTGCCTTGCTTTTTTGAAACTCTGAAACTGCATAAAGTTAGCACTTGTAAAGCGATTAATGAGTAGATAAAGCTCTTTTGAAATACAAAGAAGTTTTTTTGTTTTTTTGAAAAGTAGGAAAGGAGGATAAATCATGTTTTTGGGCACGTGTTTTGCGTTCAAAATATTTGAAAGGTTCCACCTTTCTTTATGCTACTATTATACGGGGAGCCTCAGACACTTACATAAGGTATTTTCTCGGGCAAGGAGGCACTGATGAAGGATTGTGCGAAATTGGTTGGTAATGGACAGAATACTTCCTTTTGATATGATAAATGGCTTGGAAGTAAATTTATTATTAAATTTTATGAATCTTGGATTAGACCAATGTCAGCCAGATTTGATTAGTGATCTTTTGGATGAGAATATAGATTGGAATTGGCAGAGATTGTCAGTTTTTTTGTCATGATATTCTTAATCACCTATCCTTAGTGCATCCAATAAATACTAAGGATGGTAGGGTTATTTGGACAGCTTTTCCTAGAGGAAAATTTTCATGTAAGTCGGCTTATAATCTTATTAAGGGGGATCCTAATGCTGATTTTTGTTGAAACCGATTCTGGAAATCGGAAATGTCGTCTAGAGTCCACTACTTTCTATGGCTAGTGATTTATAATCGAGTTCTTACTAAAGAAGTTGTGCCATAAGAAGAATTTCATTTTCAACCCGGTGTCCAAGATGCGTTGCTGATTTGGAGAATATCTTGCATGTCTTAAAAAACTATCACAAGTCTTAATTACTCTGGACTAGATGGTTGCATGGTGATCAATTGGATAAATTCAATTCTTTGCCTTTGACAGAATGGTTGAGGTTCAACCTATTTAATAAGAACAAGTTGATTGAGAGTTCAATTCCTTGGTTTTTATTCTTTGAGTTTGCTTGTTGGTATCCATGAAAATTGCGTAACAAAGTCCTCTCTAAAGCTGGGTTTGTATGGCCAGGTAATGTCTACAATTCTATCATCGTTTGTATGAAAGATTAACTAAAGTAAAAGAGTATCAGTGGCTGTTCTCCGGTTAGAAAACTCATTTATATTGCTTGGCAATGTCCTCCTGAACCTTTTTGTCAAGTTGAATGCTGATGCAACAACTAAATTTAACCCTAATGAGTTAGTTGCTGGTAAACATAATACCTGTTCAAATCAAATATAATTTGATTTGATTTTTTTGAATAATATACAGTATTATAAATTTTTAAAATTCAATTCAAATTTGATTTGACTTTTTATATGATCTAATTCAATTGAAATTTATTGATTCAGTTAATAGGTTTTTAATTTTTTTTTTGTTTTTATATATTATTTTAATATAAATTTTTTTATATATTTAAATAAATTTAGATATAAAATAATTATTTTTATTTTATAAAATTTTAAAAAATATATAAAAACTAATAAAAATATTCAATTTGATTCAGTTTTCAATTTTTCATTTCTCAAATCAAAATCTAATCTGTATATACATTTAATATCCTAACTTAGTCCAATTGAAATTTACTGGTTCAATTAATCGATTTTTGAATTTTTTTATTTTTTATATATTATTTTAATATAAATTTTTATATATTTAAATAGATTTAGATACAAAATAATTATTTTTATTTTATAAAATTTAAAATATATATAAAACTAATAAAAATATATAATACGATTTAATTTTTAGTTTTTCATTCTTTAATCCGAAATCCAATCTGTATATAAATTTAATATCCAAATGTAGTCCGAACTAAATAAAAAAATCGATTTAAATTAAACTAAAATTTTTAATTTTTAATTAATTTTGAATTTTTCGATTTTTTTTTTTTTTTAACTTTACAAGTGGCTTGTGCAGGAATAGTAGGGGTTACTTGATGCTTGGGTTTACAAGAAGATACAATCTACCGTATTAGGTTGTT
Source organism: Durio zibethinus (assembly GCF_002303985.1). Next base: position 7,785,435 of record NW_019168481.1, on the reverse strand, counting down.
CATTCTTGCCAATGTCTACTTCACATGAATTGGAATTGCTCTATAGTTCACATCTACAAAGAAGCCAATTTTTGAATAGATTTGTTAGCAAATTATGCTCATGACGGTGATTTTGACATTGTTAAGTTATTTTATCCTCCTTCTACCTTAGATAGATTGTTACATGATCTCTTGGGTGTTGTAAGTCATAAAGCCTATGTAGTGTAAGTTCAAGAATCCTTAAAATTTTTCTGGATATTTATTTTTATGAATTTAAAAAAAATTTTGAATATTTATTTTTGAGAAACTTAATTTTAAAAAATAAAAAATAAATAAAAAATAAGGGGTGAAATACATTTAGTAGAAATAGTAAATAAAATTTTGAATTTAAGATATATTTAAAAGTGAAATGTATAAAATAATATACGAAGTGTAAATAAAATTCCCCTTCCTCATTTCATTTCCTTTCTTTTCCCTTCACTTATCACAATTCAAACATGGAGTTAGGGATAACTTGGTAATTTCAAAAGATATTTCCCTCATTACATACTAAATACATGCTTACTCTTTGCGGTGAAATTATTTTAATTCAATAATAAGATAATTATGTACTTTCATAATTTATAGTAATTAATGGTTTAATTTTAAAATTTGTCAATTTTATTTTTAATGTTATGAAAAAAATAGAACAAGTTATCATATAGTAAAATTATGAGTTTTTCTATATTTAACTAAAAAATAATGAGAGTCTCAAGCATGAAAATAAATAAAATAAGTTATTATATAATAAAATTATGAGTTTTTTTTTATATATAAATAAAAAATGAGTCTCAAAAATGATGGTGATGAAATTAAAAATTAATTTACATGTTTAAATTGTATTTGTTATAATTAGATAGAAAACGGATAGTAGTCAAATAAATTTTTAAACTTTGTTAGTGTTTGATATTTTGTTATATGAAATTAAAGTTATGATTTTTTTTTCCTTTTTTTCTCACTTCTCTTTTATAGCCACTTCATCAGTGGCTGCACTTGCAACTTTCGCCGCCAACAACTACCACACTGTGTCACCATCAATGAAACTTTGTTTTTCTTATTTACTTCTCTCTTTCTTTTCCGTTCAGTTCCTCACCCAAAAACTGAAATCCTTAATTAACCCGAAAACCTTATTTTAAAACCTAATGTTTCATTGACACCATTATCACTTTCTCTTTGTTGATTGTTGATTTGATTTTTTTCTGTATTTTTGGTTTTTGATTTTTTTCTTGCACTTTTTGTTACTTTTTTCTATGTTTTTTCTTTGAATTGAAAATTTGCTACTTTTTTTTTTCTCAAAATTAAAAATCACGAGATAAATCTGATATTTTATATTTCTCTAGCATGTAAACACTGACTTCACATGAAAAACACAAAATATATTTTTTAATTTTTATTAAATTTATATATAATTTTTATTAAAATTTAAAATTACGTCACTTTTATATTTTAAGTTGCCCGTCCAAGCAAATGAGTCTCAAATTGAGGAATTGTTATAATTAAATTTTAACAGTTCCGTCAGACTCAAAGGAAAGCACCTCCAATTTCTTACATGATCCACCATTTTCCGTCAGGTTTTGTTTAATATATGGCTGTTTGGATTAGGTGTGAAATGGGCTTTTCTTATATGGAAACAAGCCCAACGTGGGTTAAGACTTGTTGAAAAGGTTCCCTCGCCCTTATCTACATTCCTAAAACCATATTGCGTGGTTTAGCGGAGGGTTTTAGTTTTGTGGAAGAAGGAAAGAAGAAGACGACGAACGTTTTGGCTGATGAAACTGGTGACTTAAATTTAGCATGTTGATTTAAAGTTTTGATTCCTGTCAAATGCTAAAGTGATATATTTCTGTGTTTTTGCAGTGAGAATTTTGGTAAAGATTTCACGGATACAGAAATGGCACTGCAATACTCGATCCATATCCAGTATTGGTTTTCTCCAGCAAAACAGAACAAACTAAAGGCCGTACGTTCAAACTCACTTAAATTGCCTTCCTGGGTATGTCCGAACTGAACTTTCTCTCTTTTTTTTTTTTTTGAAATAAATAAATTTCCAAGTGCAAATGTACCTTACAACCAATGGTTAGAAAATGCAGAATCGGAGTTCGATAGGGAATGGGGTAAGAGCAAATGGAATGGTAGAAAAATTTGGAAAGAAATTTATGGGACGAGAATTAAGTGACATGATGATGATGATGATGATGATGATGATGATAATGGTCCATCAACGAAAAAGGGTCAGATGGATGATTCATATAATTTTGATGCTGATAAGCGACGTGAATGGAGAGCCAAGATTAGGGAAGTCCTTTATAAGCATCCTGAAATTCAGGAGGAACTTGACCCTGTTGAAAAGTTGAACAAGATGCAAAAGCTACTGGCTGATTATCCCCTGGTTGTAGAAGAGGACGATCCGGATTGGCCTGAAGATGCTGATGGCTGGGGTTTCAACCTGGGACAGTTCTTTGATAAGATAACCATCAAGAATGTCAAGAAAGATATCGAAGATGATGATTATGATAGTGAGAATGAAATAGTTTGGCAAGATGATAACTATATTCGTCCAATCAAAGACATTAAGACTGCTGAATGGGAAGAGACTGTATTCAAGGACATTAGTCCTTTAATCATTCTTGTGCATAACCGCTACAAAAGGTTAGTTTTTCTTTGCTTCATTCTTTACCTTTTCACCAATCAAAATACAAACAGAAATACCTAAAATGAGTTGCTATATGTTATCATCTCTTTTAAAGATATGGAAACTCGGCAGGCCAAAAGAAAATGAAAGGGTTTGGGATGAGCTAGAGAAAGCTGTAAACATCATGTGGAATTGCAGACTGCCTTCACCAAGAGTGGGTATAACTATGTTATTGTTTCTGATACACCTTCATTTCTTTCTTTAATTCATTGGTCCTAATTTATAATTACTCTATCAGTGCATAGCAGTTGATGCTGTAGTTGAGGATGCTTTGGTCTCTGCTCTAAAAGTTTCTGTCTTTCCAGAAATAATATTCACAAAAGCTGGGAAAATTTTATACCGTGAGCAAGGTACTTGCTTAACTAAAAATAATAATCTTGGCTTCTTGCCTCTGTTTTATTATTGACCATATGAACTTGTAATCTGCTGTTTGTTCAGGAATTCGAACTGCAGATGAGCTGTCGAAAATTATGGCTTTTTTTTATTATGGAGCTGCCAAGCCACCTTGTTTAGATTGCAATGGAAATAGCCAGGAAATGATCCCATCAGTTGCCATCAAGAGTTAAAACAATTTGGTAGTTGCTAGCAGCTGCCTTAAACTTGTGTATGAAAAATATTGATGTGGATGTGGCTAACTTTATCTATTAAATGGTGGTTATTGTATGATTGTAAATTATAAAAACGGTTGGCCCATGCTGTTTAGGTTTATATTGAGAGGTTTCAGTTTATTGCTCTTCTTAAATCCAAATTTACGACAGCTTGAATTCAATTGAAATTGAAGTTCTAGATATTTGGCATCTTTTGTCCTTGGAGATCAAAAGAAATCAAGTGTGCTGCAGGAATGATGGGAAAATCTGCAGTCTCTGAGCAACAACAAAGCACGAATTTATGATAATTTGCATTACATATTTCTTGAACTCTTTCTTTTAAATCAACATTTTCATCACCCTATTTCTGATCCAATACACATCTTCTACCTCCATTGGATAATGTTCTTTGGCAGAGGTATGCATTTAACTCAACCTTTTTTCTTTAATATGTTTGATCCATTGCACTTGTTCTACATTCATTCCCTGTTAAAAGGTAGAATCTATGATGATTTCGAACCTTGTGCGATGACATGAGCATATACTGCTCCTGTTATCTGTCATTCCTGGGCATCATCTAGCACTGCCCAGATCTTTGTTTGGATATATGGCATAGCTATTTATTAAAACCCATTTATTTACTTTGAAGATGCATTACTTTGAAATACCTTGAGGTATATTAAATCAGAATGACATGAGAAAAGTGTCAATAAGAGTTTCTCTTAGGAAATGCCTTTAATGTGATATCACTATTAACTGCCATCATATGGAATATAATCATTGCAAATGTCAGAACAGCTAAATTTTTTCAGCATTGGAAGTGAAAGGCAAAAATTTGGTATGACTTTGACCCATCAAATTTGCATTTTGCTACATCAACAGTTCACCTTTTTGTTTTCATCTTCCCTCCATAGAATGTAAGGGATTTTCCTGTACTAAGAGATACCCAGAATCCTATCCATGATTCATCTTATTTGGTGGAAAAATGGATTTCCATTGGACCTTGCTCAAGTTTTTCAGTCATTTCAACATCTAGATTCACATATCCATAAAAGTGTGTATTAGTCTGGTTAGTTTGTTATAAATATTGAGTGTGAAAATTAGAGTTTTGCATGGTTGATCTTCTGCAGTTGTTTGTGGGGGGGAGGTTTTGCACATGTTTTAAGTGAAAGGTTGAAGCTTGCAGTCTGATTAGATCCGAAACCCAAAAAAAAAAAAGGGAGACAAAAAATTTTAAGGTTGAATGATCAAATGGGCTTTCAGTGAAAGGTGGCTTTGCATTTAGATTTTGTCGTCCTTGATTTAATTTTCTGTTAGTATCTGACCTTGATCCTATATCTTTCTACTCTATACCTAGATGAACCTGATAGTTGATAATTCTAAGGTTTCTCTCTTTTTATTTGGAAGGGCAGCGGTCATAAAACTTCTCATTTAGCTATTAGAAGTAAAAAAAAATCTCTATTGGGGGGATTTGAGAGTTCTTCTTTCCGGCTTGCTGAAATTATGGGTGCTGGCATAAGATGTTGTCTTGTAATTGCAATTATATTGAAAAATGCTTTAATGTATTATATTGTCAGCATAAAACTGATCATCTTAATAATCCTTTTGATCATAGGACATATTGATCATTCTGCAAGGGTCATGCCTGTTATTACAAGGAATAGAACTTTCAGAGGTATGAAAAATGGTGAAAATGGGATGCACTTTTGCCACTGTTCTTGACAGGCTGCTAGCGTGGGAAAAGAAACTTTTGATGAAGTAAAGGTACATTGTAAAGAAGTTATATATATATATATATATATATATATTGTTTTTACCTGTTTCTTTTCAAATTCATATATGGCTAGCCGCTTGCCATGACAGTCTATTATTACTTCCTCTGTATACTTGGAGTAATTGTACCCTATTTAGATAGTTGGCATGTCATTATTAAGATTTCCTGTTAAATCATTGCTGTTAAACCGTATTTGCATAACTGAAATCTTCGTTTAGTTTTGATATTGATATGCTATTCTTTCTCTTGTAGACCTTGTGCTTAATCCCTTTTGTAGCAAGGAGAGGCAATGAAGCTTGAGTATAGAAGTAAGGTTGCTCGGTTAAACAAGCAATTTACAAAGGGTTCAGTCAAAAGTTCGTATAAGTTTTCACAAAAAGTTTAATTTTCTTGTAATTTCATAAAACTCCAAAACTTTAAATTCAATATCTAACTTAGATAGTTCATACAATTATTTTTAAAAAATGATATTTAATTTATCTAAAATTTTAATCTCAACACTTATAATCTTTTTTTTATATCCCCAATAAACCTTTCTTTTTGTACAATAAGGCATTTTAACATTATCATTGAAATAGCAAGCAATTAACTCTAGAAAACATTGGATCAAAAGTTGCATCAATAGTAGAAGACATGAAAGTGCATTCTTAAAAAAAAAACTGTTTGTTCATAAAGAAAATAAAATACTTGTCTTTTATAGCAGATGGTATATGGGTAATGTGACTTTTTAAGGGAAAAAAAAAAGAAAAGAAAACCGATTAAGGCTATTATAGTCCCTAAAAAAATTTAAAAATCTTCATCTCTAGTCAGGATATTTGGACGACTGGTTTGAATATCTTACATTTTGCTTGAACTATTTTGTAAATCCTAAATACACAAGTAAATTGGAATTATTAGATAATGAAATCCTAAATACACAAATAATTACTGGTTAAATATAGAAAATTACAATTAAATCCATATATGATTAATGAAAACTAATGTTTAAATAGATTAATCTTTCAATAAGCATATTATTGCCAACATTAATTGTTATTCATTTATATCTATATATATATATATATATTTTGTCTAGAAATCTCGGTCTCCGATAATCACTTTGAATTCAAATTAATCTGAAGTCGAGTCAAATATGATCCCATAAGGGGGGCAAGCTCTCCCCATTCTGTTTTTTCCATTCATAAAACTCGAAATCAAAACTTTGTTTAAGGGAAACTGAACTCCTTACCACACTCAAACCAATAAATATTGGTATTTATATATATATATATATATATTATATTCTCACATGCTTATGCATATGCATATTTTCCCTTGATATTTTGCATAAGATTAATAGCAGTACTGTATATTTACATCCAGATTAATTGAAATTGCAATGCTACTGTAACAATCAGTCGTTCTTTTTCCCGTAAATGGATTTTGGAGGTAATGCAGAGTCCTAGGAATGGTTTTCATTTTGCTTGAACTACTTTGTAAGATAACTAAAAATAGTAAAACTTGCATCTTAGTTTGGTTTGTCCCTCCAAATTCGGGGCTTTTAGAGGTTGTAGGAAATGAACAAGTCACCCTTTGAATAACAATGAGAAAGAATATAGGAGAAAATTGTGCTCCTCGCTCTAACATTCTTTAGACAAGAAATTAAAACCCATACCCAAAATGTTGTCAATTAACAAGATTAATACGGGGATTTAAACATGTAATTTTAATTTCAAACATAGTAATGGAAAGATCGATTGCCACTTCATCGCTTCATTTGTCACAAATCCCATGCATGCTGATTGTACGGTCTACTTGTGACTCTTGGTGACTTCACCACAACATTTACCTCCACAAAATTTTCAATGAAAAATGAATTTGATACAAAAAATTTCAATCTTATTTTGTTGGGGCTGAGAAGAAAATGAAAGTCTTTGGTTCAATCCTTCTTTTAGCTTCCCTTCATTGAGACGAGAAAAAGGGAGAGAAACATTGTAAGATTCATACAATTTGTTCATTTCCGCATCATTTTTTCTTTTTTTTCGCATAATCAGTTCTCGGCAACATTGAACTACAACAATGGTATGACATTTTTCTTTCAAAGTAGTCATGATTTCTTGCACACAACCGTAATTATACTCTAGTGATCAGTTTAAACATATATATCATGTTAATTGTAACGTGTAAAAGAAGTTACACGCGATGAACAAGGAGCAAAGTGGTGTTCTAAGGGCATGGGAGGCCACCGTGCGCAAAACACAAGCGGCAAAAAAACGTGCAAATAGCATTTTCGGGACAATTTCTCTGGCAAGTGCAGCGGACGATGATCTTGAAGATGATAACGATAAAAGAATAAGCATCTCAGGGGAAGAACACTTGGCAGAGAAAATTCTACCTAATGGGGATTATTACACCGGGCAGTGGTGTGATAATTTTCCAAACGGGCAAGGGAAATATCTATGGACTGACGGGTGCATGTACATAGGAGAGTGGCATAGAGGCAAACCTATGGGGAGGGGAAGGTTTAGTTGGCCCTCTGGTGCTACTTATGAAGGGGAGTTCAAAAGCGGATATATGGATGGCAATGGTATATATACGGGATCCAATGGGGATACTTATAAGGGACAATGGGTGATGAACTTGAAACATGGCCATGGCGTTAAGCATTATTCAAATGGAGATTGGTATGATGGGGAATGGCGTCGCGGTTTGCAAGAAGGACATGGGAAGTATCAATGGCAGAATGAGAACCATTATGTAGGGGAGTGGAAGAATGGTGTGATTTTTGGCAAGGGGACTTTTGTATGGAGTAATGGGAATAAGTATGATGGCTATTGGGAAGATGGTATTCCAAAAGGAAATGGAACTTATCATTGGCCTGATGGAAGCTTTTACGTAGGAAATTGGAGTATAGATCCAGATGAACAAAATGAGACATATTACCCTTCAGAATCCTCCTTAGCTGCAAATCTTGAATGGGATCCTAAAACTGTGTATGACGACTTGGCTGACTGCAAGATTTACCCTGGAGAAAGGGTTCCGATTTTGCCATCACAAAAGAAACTTGCAATATGTTATTCAACCAAGGGTGGAAACAAACCAAGGAGAATGTCAGTTGATGGGAGAGTAAGCGTAGGCATAGAAATGCCATTTGATAAAATGAACATGTGGGAGAGTGATGGTGATAGCATTGATTTAGGAGAAGTGAGGAGATCATATTTGGATTGTGAGTTGTTAGGTACTGTACATCATGACGATACAAACCATAAGTTTAACCTCGAATTGCCATTGAAAGTGCCAAAGCCGGGAAAAAGGCAAGGAGAAACAATATCCAAAGGACACAAGAACTATGAACTTATGCTCAATCTTCAATTAGGAATCAGGTATCAGTATTCTACTATTTCTTTAACTTGTTTTTTTCTCATCTTAAACTATATTCAAGTTTAAATAATTGTCTAAGAACATCATTATCCAAATATTAGAAAATAGATTATATGCTCTATATATGTAATGTGGAGTTAATTTGTCATTTATTAATTATCAGTATTTGGAGTGATTACACAGGCATTCAGTAGGAAGACCTGCTCCAGCCACAGCTCTTGATCTTAAGGCTTCAGCTTTTGACCCCAAGGAGAAAATATGGACAAGATTTCCTCCAGAAGGGAGCAAATATACTCCACCACACCAATCTTCTGAATTTAAATGGAAGGATTATTGTCCTGTAGTTTTCAGGTCAGGCATTTTACAAGTGAATTTATATGTGATTCATATTCATTTTAATGCAGAAAGTGTGTTATAATTTCTTACAATCCTCACATCATGCAACGTGAACTCGGCATGAAACTTGCAAATAACTTTAAAAAGAGCATCTCATGGGGCTAACTAAAGACAAATTTGTGAAGCATTATATTTCCTTAAAATACAAGGAACCCGTTTTTTCTTCTTTAAGGCTAAAGAAATGAATCAAACTATATTAAATTATATAATCATGACGATGTTTTACAGCAAATACCTCTCTTGATGAAAACAATTGCTCTAGATGTTCAAATTCTCATTAAGAATTCTTAATTAGATCATGCATGCTAATTAACTCCAGGACTTTGAGGAAGTTGTTCAAGGTGGACCCTGCAGATTACATGATATCTATTTGTGGAAACGATGCACTTAGGGAACTGTCTTCCCCTGGTAAAAGTGGTAGCTTCTTTTACTTGACCGATGATGATCGATACATGATAAAGACAATGAAGAAGTCAGAAGTTAAAGTGAGTTCTGTATCTTCATACCCATTATAGTTTGAAAGAAATGCTGATTAATTGTTGCAAATGCAGTTTAATAATTGCCCTGGATTTGTTCTACAGGTGCTTTTAAGGATGCTTTCAGCCTACTATAATCATGTTAGATCCTTTGAGAACACTTTGGTGATAAAATATTATGGCTTGCACTGCGTAAAGTTAACTGGGCCAACTCAAAAAAAGGTCAGTAAACAATATTTTCATACAATCTAGTTATATATATATATATATATATATTTGCTAGAAATGTGTTCTAGAGAAAAATAATCATTTTTTCTCTCATTTTAACTTATTAAAGAAAGTTACAACAGTTTTAAAAGGATGCAAATGATAGGGTTGAAAATCCAGGTACGGTTCATTATTATGGGGAACCTCTTACGCTCCGAGTATACAATTCACAGACGCTTTGATTTGAAAGGATCTTCTTTAGGACGCATAACAGAGAAGCCCGAGTCCGAGATCGATGATACAACAATACTTAAGGATCTTGATCTGAATTTCATATTCAAACTGCAGAAAACTTGGTTTCAAGAGTTTTATAGGTAAAATATATGTAAACATGCTTTCTATTTTTCTATTAATCTTTCTTGATCAACTACAGTACTGAATTTTTACAATTTTTTTTTATCACAGGCAAATAGATAAGGATTGTGAGTTTCTTGAACAGGTGGGAACTATGGACTATAGTCTTCTGGTGGGTCTTTACTTTAGAGATATATCAGCTAATGGAGAGCTAATTCCTTGTGGAAGACGTACGTACTCCATCTTTCTTAACATTTTTGTCCTGTCACACTTAATTTCTCTTATTTTGATTAACAAGTTTTGTTTTCTGATCTGTTGCAGGCGATTCCGAGAATGAATCAGCTCCTCGTCTTTCTAGAGCAGAGATGGATCAACTTCTTCTAGACCCTAAGAGGTGAAATATATAAATATATATATATATATATATCTCCATATATAATCTCGTTGATTTCCAATTTTTAACCACTTTCTGGTCACTACTCCTATCCTATCAACAAGCACAACAATGGATAAAAGGTAAAAGAATTTTGCATTTAAGAACAAAAACCAACATTGCAGGTGGGGTAGCATCAAGCTGGGAGCCAACATGCCAGCGCGAGCAGAAAGAACTATTAGAAAACCTGAATGTGAATTATTGCAGCTCGTGGGTGAACAAACAGGGGAATGTTACGAAGTGATAATGTTCTTCGGCATCATTGACATACTTCAAGATTATGACATTACTAAGAAGCTTGAACACGCATATAAATCCATCCATTATGATCCTACTTCAATATCAGCTGTGGATCCAAAGCAGTACTCTAAGCGATTCCGAGACTTCATATTTAAAGTTTTTGCTGAAGATACTTAGGACGTTGATTTCAGCTTTGAAGACGGAGCTTTTATTTGTTGTAGCCATTGTTATCAACATCATGTCATCTCATGTAATTGAATTCAGCACCAATTTTTCCAAGAATGTCAACTCTTTCAGTCAACCTGTAGCCTTGATTAATGAATATGTATTGCTATATGCATAGAAAGTAAATACATACATACATACATATATATATTTATATATAGTGAAATCATTTGAAAAGTTGCACATGATAAATGTAACTTTTCAATATAATGGATGAAAATAAAATATTAATATAAATCGCATATACTAAATACAATTTTTAAAAATCATGAATGAAAATAAAACATTAATAAAAGTTCAAAGATTAGAAATGAATTTTACTTTCTTCTTATGGATGTAACACGGGTTGAAGATTATTTGTTTTATAACAATAAACTTTATTTGTACTTTGAATCTAAGAAATAATATTATTAAATCTTTTTTTTTCATTTTCCCTTATTTTTCCAAATTTCTTCGTTATTTTCCTCATTTTAAAATCCTTTTCTAATGCCCCCTCCCTAATTCTCATTTTCTTTTCCAGTTTGTGCTTTCATTTTCCTTTTTCTTTTATTTTTTCTTTGCTTATGATAAAAAATCTGTCATTTCTAATTAATACGCCAGTACGTGATCAACCAATCCAAAAAAATATTACTTTAATAATTATAATTATAAATTTTTTTAAAAAATACCACGTAATATTTTAAATGTCTTATGGTCCAAGATGAAAAAAATATGGATTCGAGAAATATACACCCTACAATGGGCCCTTGCAGAAAGCTAAGCTTAAGCATGCACCACAGGCCTCAATTTTTTCTTACTAAAACAATTTTAAATATTTTATATTAATATTTAATAATTCTAAACATATTCTTTGAATGTTGGTTTAAATAAAATATATTTTGAGTCAAATAAATTGAAAGTAAATTACTTTTTTAGTTATCTAATTTTTCTAGATTTTTTAATTTGGTCACAAATTTTGAAAAATAACATATTTTATAAGTATGGTTGCTTTTGTTAAAAATAATCATATTTAGTTTCTATACTTCAAAAACTTTTAATATGGTACATGTATTTTTAAAATATATAATATGATATACGTATTATCATTCTATATGTTAATCTCATCTCACTTTTAATATTATTATTTAAAAATAATAATAAAACTATCGACGAATAAGATGATAGCTCGTGTCTTAATATTTATCACATCATTTACAGAAATAATTTCAAGTTAATTATGTGGTGCACATTTGATTGTCATATGTCATAATTTTATAAAATAAATTTTTATTATTTGAATTGTTTTATTTTATAAAAAAATGAGGCCTTAATAAGATATGATGATACATGGAAAATTCCTTATTTTTTAAGGAATTAATAATCAAAGAATTATTTACAAACGAAACATGATTTTTTAGAATTGATTAATCAAAAAATAAATTTTAAAAATTTAGATGCCACAAGAATAATTAGCTTTAAATTAGATCTAAGATTCTAAACTAAAGCTTATAAATCTTAATAGTTAACAGGCAAGTATGAATTGTGAAGCAAGTCTAATTTATTGGTTTGTGTGATGGTTTAACTATAACTGATAATTTATATATTTATATAAATTAAAATACTAATAATTTATATAGTATTTTATATGAAATTAATGTCATAATTCAGACAAAAAATAAAAAATCTATTTTTTTTATTTTATTAAATTTATATATAATTTTTATTAAAATTTTAATTAATATTATTTTGTCTCGTAACATATTTTAAATTGTAAGGCGTAACTGGAACCCTTAGACAGAGACGAGAAGATAATTTTTAACCATACGAAGGATTTTATGAATTTTTTTTCTTTGGCTGATTGAGAATAGATGAAACGTTTAAATAAAAAAGTGGGGGAAATGTGGATGAAACACATGTGGCGGTGGGCGACGTAAACGTGTATGTAGAAGCGCTCATAAAGAAAAAGGTCTCTGCTAATTGGGCCCTATTAAATGTGACAAAGACGAAGACATGGAATTGGCTTTTCTGATGTATTGAAAGACCTTTCTATACAGCCGAAAACAGATGATATTCTCTTTAAAAAAAAAAGATATTCAGCTTATTATATTTATGATATATGAATTTTTTTTTAATTTTTAACTCAAGCTTGTTTATTTACAAATTTCTCAACAATTATCGAGATTATTATTATTTCTAGTAATAACCCGATATTTTTATTAATTCAAATTATAAATTACTCAATTTAATATGACAACAATTTTTATGTATTTTAATATTTTATATTTTTCTAATAAGTAACAGAATAAAAATAAAAGAATAATAATGTACAATGAAAGTGCATATTCTCTTTTTAAGTTTTTCGACTTTGATACGTTCAGTGGACCATGGAGACGTAAAATGTTTTATATATTTTTTAAATATTTTATTCTATTTTATTTTGTTCATGATTTCAACCTATCTCTTTAGTTATAAGACTTGAGAAAATGATTAAGTTTCTCCGGCAACCTTCTCAAGTGCCATCTCGACATGCTGCAGAGTCAAATGTTCATTGACAAATGTTTTATATTTAGATTCTGTTTGTTTTGTAAAAAATAATTTTTATATTTTTAAATATTTATTTAGTAAAAAATTAATTAATCAACGAAAAATAATTTATTAATTAATAAAAAAATGAAATAATTTTTCTATAAATTATCTTATCAATTTAAAAAGGGATGGACATTTTTTGAAAAATAATATTTATGAGTAGAACTATTTATCAATATTTTTGAGTATAATTTTACTTATAAATAATATTATAATATATTAATAAATAATAAAAAGAATAATAAATAGTTTTATTTTAAGTATTTTTTATATTAACATAAATTTTCAATATTAAATATTATTATTAAAATATAATTAGTTTTAAATATTAATAATTTAATAATAAATAAATGTGACATATTTTGATAATAAATAATTTTTAATATTTTAATAGTTTTATTAATATTATTTAAAAAAAATAAAATTTTCAAAAAATAATCAAACAACGAAAAATATTTTTCAGTAACTTATTTAAACAACAAAAAATCTCTTTTAATTCAAAATATATAAACATTTTTTATAAATAATTTTTTAAAAGTCATTTTTTATAAAACAAATGAAGCTTTGTAAAGCTTTAAATGGAGTGATTTTTTTGTGTTTTTATAACGAAGAAAAGCTATTAAAAATAAAAAGAATTTTATTTTAAAACTAAATAAATATAATTCAACAACATATTTATTCTTGTCACGTACGTAAATTTTTTAAGCAATCTATTATCTATCTTATAGTTAAATTTTTATAATATATTAAAAAATTAAAGTGACAAATTACGCTTGATTAATATTTTATAAATTGTCCAAGATCAAGCTCGATCCCTTCAATAAAACTCATTTAAATTTATTTAATTTAAAATTTAATATTAAAATATATCATTACATTAATATTTGGAATATACTTTAAGATTAAATTTAAATAAAAAATAAGTATTAATAATAAAACATTTTGATTAGCATATCACATGCTATAATTGTAATATAATTAATTAATCAAAATTTATAATTATTTGAAATTAATCAAAATTTTATATGAAACTCATATTTATAAAGAAAAACCTCTAAATAATATTTTATTATAATTAAATAATTATAATATTATAATAAATAAAATTGTAAATGATATATTCCTTATAAAAAAAGTGGCAATTGTGAAATTAGCATGTACAAATGCTAAACAATCCTAAGAAGCTATAATACCAATGAGTTTAAATAGTAAACTTTTTAATAAAGTGTTGAAGTTTAATTCTATTAATAAAAATTTAAATCTAAAAAAATAGTCGGAATAAATTGAGCTTGTTATTTCCAGTATTAAGCATTCCGTTTTCTAGCGTGCAGGAATTTGTCTCCAAGTCTTACTCTACTCCAACACCTACATTGTTGGAGTTAGGGAAGCCAATCCTCTACGCTCAGTTGTCACTATTGATTTCCAAAAACAAAAAGAAAAAATCCTACGAGTCTCAAGAAATTGAATAATTAGTAATTTGTGTAAAAAAATCTATAAAAAATCTCATACATTAACATAAAAAATAAGAAAATAAAATTAAAATAATAGGTATTTATAAAATGTTATGCTTTTTGCTCAAAATCATAAAGTTTAGTAAAAAATAAAATCAATAAAAAGTTACCTGCAAACCATGAGAAAAATGAAAGATAAAAATTTGAGAAGGAAAACGTAAAAAAAAAGAGAAAGGTGAAATACAATAAGTTACTATTTGATATCATTTTCAAGATTAGTATCATAATATAATTGCCGAGTTGATCTTATTGTTATAGTGATCTTATCACTCGTAATTTGAAATCACTTTATTTTATTAACAATTATTAATTCATATGAATTAGTGATTACTATATTTGATATTATTAAAAATCAAATATGATTTTATTTTAAAATATGAAAATAACTATTTTTATTATAATAATTAAACAAGTTAATGATTTAAAATGTTGTTTTAAAAATAATAATTTATAAAGCATAGTAATTTTTATTTATTTTATAATAAAAATAATTATATTAAATTAAATTTATTTATTTATTTGTTAAGTAAATTAATTTTTATAATACAAGTTATGTAAAAAAGTATTTAAATTTGAAAATAAAATTTAAAATCACAATTAAAAATAAAGACATTATTGTTAGTGTGGTGTGATCTCAAATATAATAAATATTTAATTTTTATAGTTTTATATTTAAGTTGGGTCTCTTTATTTACAACAAAATTACTTTAAATTAGATATTTAACATAATATCGAAGTCAATATTTCTTTTTGTTAGTTTTTTCAAATCTGTTATGTGTAGGCTTTTTTATATTATTCTTTTTAAATTTGTCACATTTTAATGATTTTTTCACATTTGTCATGCGATAGACTTTCAAATTTATTACATGTAGACTCCTTTTTGTTATCCTTTCTAAATATGTCATATTCTGTTATCTTTTTCTTAAATCTGTCACGTGATATGTTTATTTCATCTCTATTTACACGTAATAAAACTTGTTAAAGCAGTATTATCTTATATTTAATAAATATCGAATTTCTTATAATCTTATATTCGAGTTGAATAATTTTATTTATAATTAATTGATTTTAAGTTATATACGTAATAATTATATTATATATAAAATATTAGAAAAAATAAAAATATACAAATTATTTTAAAACTTGTTATAATGAATATTAAATTAAAAATATAAAAATTTATAATATAAAATAATTATAATATTTTAAAAAATTAAAAATTTAATTCACATGTTAAATAAATAATATTGACTATTAATAATTTTATATATTAATTCACATCGTTGAAAAAATTTTTTTATTTCTTGATAAAAATTAGATCATTTTCTAAAATAATGAATTGATTATTCTCATTGATTCAATATTATTGTCACATAAAATCACTGTGAATAGACCACAATAGTTCTTAAAATGATCATCCTACCAAATACTACTTAAGAAAAAAAAAAAAGAAGGAAAAAAGAGAGGCCGTTAAGTAGGGTCTTTTAACTTCTAAAACTTTTTAAAACTCATTTGATAATTTGTGAAGATTTACATAAGATCAATATTACTCAATTAATTAGTTTGAAAAAAAAAAAAAAGACAGCTTAAGATTTAGATAAGATCAACACTAAATTGACTCCATCTCTCTTGATTGTTTTAAAATTAAATCATTTACAAGTAAAATTTCAACAAATATCTCTAACAAATTAAATAATTATTAAACAGTAAAATTTTGTACTTGATATTAGATTATGTTATAGATATGAAAATGCTAAAAAGTCAAATATTCATTTTGTCCTAATTTTAGGTATTTTAAAATTATACTTTTCATTTTTTATTTCTAATAATATATTTATTTTTAATATAAAATATACGAAAATCAAACCCTTTTTTTAATCTCAACATAAAACAAGGCAAACAACTAGACCTAAATAAAAAAGTCAGAAAAGATTGACGTAAGCATATAATAATAAAATCGAATTAAAAGGAAAAAACGCGGAACAAATGTGAAGAAGTAGACAGCAGAGGAAGAGGCGGGTGGCTCTCTCCCATTTTATCTTCTCCAAAATCCATATTTATTTTTTCCTCAGCGCTCACCCACAAATATTATTTCTCTTCTCTCTCGCTCTCAATCATGGCTCTCCAATCTCTATCTCCCATTCCTCACCTTTCTTCCAAGCCAACCTCACTCTTCTCCTCTGACAATGGATTGCTGCTCGTCGACTTCGTCTGTTTTTACTGTAAATCCAAGGCTACCGCCAGCCGGAGACTCGCCCTCTCCGCCAATACTCGGAGTAAGCGCCGCTTTTCAACCGCCGCCGCCGCCAACAATTCTGTTAGAGCCATTCTTGATCTTCCATCTTCTCCTACTTCCTTTTCTGCGTCGGATCATCGATCATCCACTCCTCAACCAAAGGTGGAATTTCCACTCTCCATCAATCATATTTTTCTACGATAATACTGAAAATATAATGTTAGTAAGGGCCACGTTTGGTTTTGACTTTTTCAATGCAATGATTCACGTGTATATTTTCAACAAAACAAAAAGCAATCAATGGTTGGCTACCATTGAACCAAACGCGCCCTTCGTTTTTATTCTGTTCAAAAATTGAAATTTGAAAGTCTTACCTTTTCTCAATAGAACAAAAAAACTGTACGATTGTACTTTAATAGGAATTATTATTAGATGATGTTGCTTTTTAACATTTTGCTTTTCTTTTAAAAAATAAAATGTAAGTAGTAAAAGTAACAAGTAAACCGCGCATTATTAAATGACGATAGTGATGTATTAAAATTACTTTTGAAAGGATCAAATTAAATCAAATATGGATTTTGAAATTTTGTTTAAAAATGACTAAGTTTTTAATATTTCTTTTAATATATTTATTTATTTATTGTTGTCTACAATCCAAGTAATTTTAGCTCTCATAGAAAGAGCAACATAAGTTTTGGTGTAATAACCATACGATGCTTACTCCATGTTTAGAATTGGAATTCTTTCGTAAAGGCTCAAGTTTCAGTAGTTACAATAGCCAAAGCATATTCAAATAGAAATTTGAGGATTATTTTTTATTTTTTATTTTTATGTAATGAATAATGGCAAGGGTAGTCTAGCAATAGGCCACCTTGCCACCTCTATGCCTCGGACTCTGAAGTGGGTCTCCAACGCTGTCTTTGGATGAAAATTCTCTTGAATCTTTTAACACTGGTTAACAGTGTATTACCTTGTTATCTCAACTTCTTGTGCAACCTAGTTTTTGTGCTAGTCACATGGGTAGCATAGTCTGCAACTTATTGGATTTAGGTAGTGAACGGTTTGCAGAGTATGGAGGCCAATTAGGATGCCTAAAGATCTTTGTTTCTAGTGTTTTGAATTGTAAGTTGTTTTATCATCAATTCTTTGTATTTATAAGCTTTCATTTACTTATTTCTGTTTCCAAAGTTTCTCTATTTCTTTTTCTTTTTCCAGTTTTATTTCTCGTAGGCATTCTACTGTTAGATGGAGATATGATAAAAACAAATAAGCAATAATGTGTCCTATAATGTTTTCCTCATCTTTCAGTGTTCAATATAATTTCCAAATGTTAAATGGTCGAACATTCATAAAGCTTTCTAGAAGATAAGAGGGGTTAAATGACTAGACTTTTTGAGACCTAGGGAGCATGTTTAAGTTTGGTTCACCTTATGATATGTATAATCAAGGTATGAGCGTCAAAGAGTGATGTTACATTCCCCCCCCCCCCCCCCCACCCCCCCAAAAAAAAAAAAAAATTGCCTTTTGAGATATGATGGTTGTACTCTTATATAGTGGTTATTTTCTCTCCCATTGCTTCATGAAGAAATGCACGATCCCTGGGGTTTGTAATTTTATTTGTTTAGAATCTCCTTTTCTTAGTATTGATTCTTTGTAACTTTTCTCTTGGTTTTTCTTCATGATGGTATGAAAACCTTTTTGTTTCTAGGACTCAGTGGGGTTAATAGAAACAGGAATACACCTCACTTCTAGAACACAAATATGAACTTTTTTTATAAATATAAATTTCTGTCAACATTGCGTTTCTTTACACTTCCTTCATTTGTGTTCTCATAAATAAGCTATTTCATGCGTTTTCTTTTCTGTCCCTATGATCTGAATTTTACATAGGTTGCAAATTTGGAGGATATAATATCAGAAAGAGGAGCTTGTGGAGTTGGATTCATTGCCAATTTGGAAAATAAAGCATCACATGGAATTGTTAAGGATGCCCTTGCAGCTCTTAGTTGCATGGAGCATCGTGGGGGTTGTGGAGCAGATAATGATTCTGGTGATGGTTCAGGATTGATGACTTCAATCCCTTGGGATCTGTTTGACAACTGGGCTGAAAATCAAGGCATTGCATCCTTTGATAAGTTGCACACTGGTGTTGGGATGATTTTTCTTCCCAAAGATGATAACCTGGTAGAAAAATCAAAAAATGGTAATTGGTTGCTTTAATTACATCACTCCTTTGCTTTTCTATGTTTCCTAAAATTGGGTGCACATGTGTGAATGAATTATTTTTGAGGCCTTTTTGATGCATATTATTAGGGTATGAATGAAGCTTTTGTTCTGTTATGTAGATGTTAAAAATCCTGATTGGGATTTGATTTTAATAGAAAAAGATTAAGGATATACTATAAAAGCTACTTGGACTTCTTGAAATGTTGTGAAAGCAGTAATATCCACATGTGGGCAAGAACTTGTTATGATTTGGAATAGTGATGTGAGTTCAGAGATATAAATCATATATTGACTTGATTTAATCAAAGAGTCCTCACAGTTGCATTGTTTAATCATTTGCGCAAAAATGAGTCCATGCTATGTGCAACAGCATATTGGCTCTTGAAATTCTGAAAATTACATTTTGAAGTGGTGAAATTGTTGATGGTATGTGATATAGTCCACTATGATTTTAAATGAGGACTGCAGGAAGCCAAGGATAATTCCCTGTAACTTATGGTAGTCCAATCTAATGAAGGAACCTTGCATTTAATCTAGATTTATCTTTAGGTATAGTTCTTAATATTAGAAGTATTGTCCTTTCTCTTTGCCCTCTTTCTTTCGCTTTTCCCATTAACTTAAAGCCGAAATAGAACAAAATTTTTGACATGCCATACTACCTTCCTTGTTTAATAGCTTTATCAAGATCTCTAATGATGTTTTTTGAAATTTGAAGTTTGAACTATAAGTAAAAGATATGCTATAGCCATGTGCTATGTGTTACAATTCTTCATTTTCCTTGAAGTACCTGTTTCCTAAACATATTCAATGAACATGGTGTATGGAGGTCTGACTGTCCAAATGTATGTAAGAACATAAGAAAAAATTGAATGTACCAGTGCTGAACACATACCTGTAGTTTACAGTCGCTCCAAAGTCTAAGTAACATAGGTCATACGGTATCCTCCTACTCATCTAGAAATTATTTTATGTCAAAATTCTCAATTCTCTTAGGGTGTAGTTTTCAATCCTCTTAAAACACAATTTGATAACCTAGTAGCTTGTTTGTTCATTCCCTTGGTCATCTTTGGAACTGAAACTTATAGTATTCATTTTTGTTGAAACACAAAGCTCCTCTGGTTTATCATCTAGATGCATTTGGTAAATGCTTTATTGTCTTGGATAGTTAAGAATTCAAACATAATTGTTGCGGCACTAATAAATTAGAGATGCAGCTGAATTGGTTTCTGATCTAGTTGAGCTGACTTGATTGGTCATATTGTTGTCATCTGCTGAATTATTACAATAACCTTTGGGCCATCTTCATGTCCTTCATTTAGTCATATAGAAGTTTTATGCTGGAATTTTCTTTATTTTGTTTTTTGGTTTGGACAAAATTTGTTTTCCTTCTTGTTTTCATGGCTTGTTTGACAGCTATAGGCTGGCCTCTTTGTTGATAGAACATAAGGAATATTGGAGGATTTTCTCTCTTCACTTTCTTGTTGGTGATGTTGTGTTTTAATATAATGATATTATGAAGGCAGTGGTTCAAATTTTTTATATCAACAATGAGCTTTACCTAAAAGATAGCTGTCCATTGGCCAGAAACCTATTTTATATATGGGCTTGGTTTTGCAAAGGACCTTTGCTAGAACGATCATATGATGTAGGAAAGATTCAGGTAAGTTTGGTTACTTAGGTTTGTGCTGGTTGGGATTGGAAAATAGGGTTTTATAGCTGTGGGAGTTAGACTTAGGTTTGGGCATCAATTATGGTTTGATTAATTAAGATTTGATCATGGAATGAAAGTTCTGAGCCATGTGGTGTTGGGGTTCAATTGCTGTATTCAAAGGGTTTAATTGGTGCAGATATGTCTAAAAGTTTCGAATGTTTTGGGTTTGAAATATAAATGAAAGGGGATTTTATAAGGAGAAGACAAGAGGAAACTAGTTTTGATGCTGTAGATACTGGTTAGTTTGATGTGAACATTAACTTTAAAACACTCAACTATGACTAACTCTTTGGTAACCCAAATTTTTATTCAATTTAACTCTACTCGTTTTGGAAATAAACAGATATAGAAATCAGCAAATACTAAATTTATCCTAATTGGAAAATGATTCTTAAATCGGTTAATTTTAGGAGTTAAACCCATTATAGGTACCTTACCGTCCAATATGAGACCCGCTGGACCACGATTGTGTACCAGAATAACCAAAAGTGACCAATTTATCCCTGAACAATGACTCAACTGAATGGAAAATAAATGCAATGATGACCAATTAAAAACAAAGGAAACTTTCCCTTGGATAAAAAGGACTTTTGTGCTATTGAAGAGCCCTTGACTTTATCCGTTAGATTCCAAAGGGGATTTATCTAATCAAGCTATTGATGTACCTTTAATGTGTAATTGAACTAGAGAATTTTCTTTGCGAGTCTATGTGAACGTTTAAGAAACTTGAATTCAAGTGATGGTTGAATTTTGTAAAATTTAACTGTTTCAAAGCATTTTGCTTTCCATTATTGAGTTTATTTTGGAATTAAGATGAGAAATTAATACCCAACTAAAATTTGACATCAATCAAATTAATACAGAATTAAATCCCATTAAGTTTTGTTATAAAAATGTTTAAGGAGAGAAACTTGTAATTTTGCTTTTCTTTCACATTTCTTAGGTCACTTTTTATTTAATTTGAACAAAAGAGCTACTAGTTTCCTAATGGTTTTATTCAATTAGCTATTGTTATTGGCTTTCGGCTGATGAAGTGGAGTTATAGATCAGTTGAATTAGGTATATGAGGATTCAGTTTCAAATTGATTAAACAGCTTTGAAGGGACTTTCTGAAATGCAGTTTAATCAGTTAATAACAGTTTAATCAGTTAATAGCTTTTATGAAGCTCATGTCTCTTTATTTATTTATTAACGCTAGTTTTATAGCTTTTGTGAATTTCCAGTAATGCATAAGAGTGTTAATCCTGTGCAAATAAAATTTCTCATCTGTGTTCAGTATATTCTCTGTTTCTGTTTCATTGTGACCTAATCTGTCTTCTACATGTGTATTCTGGTTTTTGACTGTAATTTTTAATTCCTTCTGTAGTTATTGTAAATACTTTTAGACAAGAGGGTCTTGAAGTGCTTGGATGGAGGCCTGTTCCTGTAAATACATCTGTGGTTGGTTTTTATGCAAAAGAAGCCATGCCCAATATACAGCAGGTATTTGTTAGAGTTGTTAAGGAAGAGAATGTTGATGACATAGAACGGGAACTATACATCTGCCGGAAATTGATTGAAAGAGCAGCAGCTTCAGAGAGTTGGGGAAGTGAGCTTTATTTCTGTTCTTTGTCCAATCAAACTATTGTTTACAAGGGCATGCTTCGTTCAGAAGTTCTTGGATTATTTTATTCTGACCTTCAGAATGATCTTTATAAGTCTCCATTTGCCATTTATCACCGAAGGTATAGCACAAATACTAGTCCCAGATGGCCTCTTGCTCAGCCAATGAGGTTTCTTGGTCATAATGGAGAGATCAATACCATACAGGTTATTTTATCTTTAAATTTTGCGCTTGTCTAGAAATATTATTTCCAGAAGTACATGTATGATTTGTTCTTTATGTATTAAGTCTGAACTTTTATGCAGGGGAACTTGAATTGGATGCAGTCTCGAGAAACCTCGTTGAAGTCCCCTGTTTGGTGTGGTCGGGAAAATGAAATTCGCCCTTTTGGCAACCCAAAGGCATCTGACTCAGCAAATCTTGATAGTGCAGCAGAAGTATGAGCTATGACTTTATTAGTACAGTGTAATACTATTGGCATGATAATATATCAATGATTGGTTAGTGATCTTTCTACAATTCATGGCATAATTAAGTGTTTGACTAGAGTCTTGGTGCAATGTGGATCTGGGTCTATATGTTAGTATTGAATATGATGAGCGTTTGAGGGTGGAATGATGTTTTATAATGCCTGTGGCTAAATCTAAACTGTAGTTTGTGGAATTAATTCATTACCAAAGGAAAGATAACTTCTATTTCCATAGATGATGGAAATTGCTAAGGACCTGCATGAATGCAAATAATCATGGAATTGGCTTTGTTTGAACCTAATAGGTTGTAGTTTGTGTAATTTGATAATTTGTTTGACTGCTGATACAAGCTAGTAAAAAATGATTTTTTTGTGAGGGTGACATTTACATATTGGAAATAAGGGTGCATAAAAATTTTCCATCAGTTAAATATTTACTCATTGAATGCAATTTTATTTCCTTGTATGTGGTTGGGCAAATCATGTAAGATCTAACACTATGCGTCCTTGAGGAGGGAGTCGGTTCTTGTGCACCAATATTGAAAAGCTAGAAATGTCTCTTAGAGTAAACTTTTGGTGAAGCGAAATCTTTACTTGGCCCAAAATCATTCTGAACAATTTTGATCTTTTACTGTACTCATGCTCTCAATATGTGATGGTAAAGTGGGGATATGATTCTATTTTTGTCAGTTTGATGTGGTAGAATGGCATACTGTTTGCCTTTTAGCAGAGGCCATTTCAGTCTAACATAGAACCATAGCCTTTGCAGAGTCGCAAACTAGGTTCTATGTTTGTTTCTTGTTTCAGCTTTGGTTGCCAATTGTAAAACCTTTGAATCACCATATGAGTTGCTGGAAGTTTGGT
The DNA here is from genome assembly GCF_002303985.1 of Durio zibethinus. Next base: position 7,761,488 of record NW_019168481.1, on the reverse strand, counting down.
AGTAGAGCTTGAGTTATGAGGGAGAATCTGTACTGTGGTTTAAGGTTTATGTCATGCATAATAGAATTAATATTTACCTTGCTTCAGTCCATTTGCCACATGTATCATGGCTTTCTATTCCTTGTCATGCGTCAAGATTATGGTTCTGAAGTTGAGCTATGAGGAATCCTTGACAAAATCATGTTTCCCTCGTACTTATATTCCCTTTCATTCATGAGCTGCCAGAATTTTACTTCATGCTCTTTTTTTTGTCCAGTTACTGATACGAAGTGGCCGTACTCCTGATGAGGCTCTCATGATTCTTGTCCCGGAAGCATACAAGAATCATCCAACATTGACAATTAAATATCCTGAAGTACTTATCTCAAGACTGTGCTGATTTATTTAAGTTGCTTATAAATTGTGCAACGGAAAAAAATGTGGTTATTTTCCATTAAATAAAATTCCTTCTTTTTAGTTAAGTATAATGAATTCTCTGAGTTTTAGCCAGATTAGTTTTCAATTCCAGGTTACCTTTTTAGCTTAATTAAATCTGATAAATAATCATCTGTATATCCATCTGTTTGGTCAGTTGGATGATTCCTCTTGATTTTACAACTATTAATTGTGCCTCAACCACATCCAGCACTGTGTCACTTGCTTTTTCCTTGCAATGCTGAGACAGTTTTTGATAGCGTGTTTTATCCATTGTTTAACATGTCTCTAGTTATCCTACTTCTGGTTGCTAGAGGTTCTTTTTTTTTATGTTAATTTAATTATCTTTCTTCCTGACAATACTAAGTTAATTGTTTTTCCTAGGTTGTAGACTTTTATGACTATTACAAAGGTCAGATGGAAGCTTGGGATGGACCTGCCTTACTCCTATTTAGGTAATTCTTTCAGGGACTAATCTACCTACTCAGGGGACTTGTTAGTTTTCTTGTCTATGTCAGGCTTTAAAGGTTGGTCAATTTAACTGATACGTTAAGGATGATGGTTTGCATTTTTGATATTACAGTCTATCATGTTGAGTGGATTTACTGAGATGTTGATAGGTAGTAATCTTTTTTCTTTTCTTGTGTCTATCTAGCAGAATAACAGAATCGTGATAACTTATAAATAAAAAAGAACTAGAGTTCCTAATGCATGGTCAAAAAAAGAGAGAAGTGTATATGAATTGCCTTTGTCATGTCATCAGGTTGTTACATTCAACTGTAAATAGTTGTTCTAAACTTTTGGCACACAAATTCTAGTAAATAGGTCTGTTGCTTATTTCCACTTTCCTATATTATATATATATATATATATTTGCATTTTTAATTCTATTTTCTAATAGGTGCTGTTTTAATTCATGTGGCTCAGTGATGGAAAAACTGTTGGGGCATGTCTTGACCGGAATGGACTTCGCCCTGCTAGGTATTGGAGGACAATTGACAATGTTGTATACGTGGCATCTGAGGTGTGTTTTGATCCCTTACCAATTGCAGTTCCTTGTGATTGATAATAGTCAGAATCCAAGTCTGTCCAATAGCAGTTTTAGATATTGGCTTTCAGAAACATAGAAGATTAGACTTTGCTTATGGATGGGAAACTTCCTGATTAATCGGTTTTGATGACTGCTATGTCATAGTGAGTCAAAATGAATTCTGTCATCATTAATATAAGCTGTCTTAGTTCAGTCTACACATAAAAGGTTGATGCACTTGAGCTAGCATTAAAGGATGAAACTGTCTCATTGTATGCAGGGAAATTACTGCATTAAACAGATTAGAACAGTCTATATTGAATGATATTAATGCAATATGATGAGATTATTATGATAATAATTTTCATTTTTCCATGAAATAACGTGCTTGGATGACTTCCTTGTTGAAAAGGAGTCACTTCTCTTGCAGAGACATATGAGGAAACCTTGCAGGTTTATTATGTCTAAATTTAAGCCATTTTAGATATCCAATGATCTCAATGTCCATAATTTTATTTCTTCTTGTTGCACATAGAAATTGTATATAGTATCTTGTTACATGCATATGAAATGACAGTATATAATAGATTTCTTACCTTTTCTTGGTGTTTTATGCATTTTGCTTCTGATTTTGGATCACTGCATAAGAATAACAACCCTACATATTCTTATTAGGTTGGTGTTGTACCAGTGGATGATTCAAAAATTACCATGAAGGGCCGCTTAGGTCCTGGCATGATGATAACTGCTGATTTATTAAGTGGTCAGGTTTGTATAGCAATTTATTGTGGTTATATGTGGCGCCTGTTTAACTTTGCATTGCAAGTGTTCATAATGATCATTTTGTGATCATTTGTCTTTCCATTTATATTAACTTTTTTTTTTCCTTTTATTTTTGAATTTCTGGTGGGTTTCTTTTAAAAAATTATTTTTATGTCATTCAAAATCAACCTATGTGTGATACTGGGGTTTATGATAAGCTTTTCCATCTATATTTTTTTTCAAACTATTCTTTTAATGTTCCTTGCAAAGGATCTGTAAATTCTCAAATGCTGAATAATTTCACCATTGTGCTTCTACATACTTATTTACATCTTAAGTACTTTAATTTATAGGTATATGAGAATACAAAGGTTAAAAAGCGAGTAGCTGCATTAAATCCCTATGGAAAATGGGTTAGTGAAAACATGCGATCCTTGAAGCCGGAAAAGTTTCTCTCTGCAACAGTTTTGGACAACGAAACTATCTTAAAACGCCAACAGTAAGTATTTTACTTCCATTAGATACTTTGAGATGCCCTAGTAGTTCATGGTGTTGTGCTGAATGCAAAAGAGATTGATTTTAATTCCTTTAATGCTCTTAGCCTCTTAAAACCAATAGCTACTGATGTCTTATGAGAGATTTATTTAGATTTATCGATTCATGACTGACATGTCTGTAGTGGTATTGCTTCTGTACCTTGGCATGCTAAAGCGAGTTACATCCTTGTCAACTAAGAACAGGCCCATATCTAAAGAAAGCTTGTCATTTTAACAGGGAGGTTTTTTGCTGCTTATTGAAGTTTGGATACAAACTTCAGAATCACTTTTCACAGTGTTTGTTTAGTGAGATCTAGAATATCTAAATGCTTCTATCAATGAATAATTAAGTTGACCAGGATTTGATGTCATATGCAAGAAACTATGGTATCTATTTAGTCATATCTGCTTCTTGATCACTCCGTTTACCATGGATCTGCTTAGCACCACATTACTTTTCAGAAATTTCATATTAATTGAATTGGAAAGTGGTTTCAAGGTTTATACTGATATATAGAGAGGAAAAACTATTTTGGTTTTCTCATTTGCAAGGTTTTCTTTGCTGAGAAATATTCAAATATTTATTAACATTTCTTTGTGGCTGTAGGTATAATCAGATGCCGCATGGTGACTTATTAGGGCTAAACAATGGAGTATAGGATAGGGCATTATATGGGGATACTGAATCTAAATTTGTTTCCCCTATCATATATAGTTAAGGGTTAGTAACATGAAAAGATGTGCTTTAGATAACCTAATAATGTTATGATACATTAGTTGAACCATCAGCTTGGGTGTTTTATACATGGCTGTTTGTTATCACAAAATCAAAGGTAAATAATGTGGCAGTAAATAAGGATGATTAAGAAATGTGGGGAAGGTTTACTGAATTTAGAGTCTTCTTTTCTTTATTATTTTATTTTATATATTTTTTAAATTGAAGAGAAAGTTATGATCAATTGAGTGTTGAAAGAGTTTGGTAAATTGAAGTATGTGTGGAAAAACTAAGAAATAAAACTGTGTGAAAAACTAAGAGTAAAACTGAATGTATATTGAAAAATTGCTAATTAAGAATTATACAAGAACCTTAGGTTTATATACAACTAACTTAGGGTTAAACTAGGAAACTAAATCTTCCTAAAAACTAATCTTATAATTGAGTGATTGTCTATCCTAATTTTTTGTCCTTAATTCTAGGGATACAAATACTTAATTCTAGAGATACAAATATAAATATACAGATTACAATATTACAACCAGCTGTAAATAAATGTTTTCCCACACTCCCCCTCAAGTTGGTGAATAGGTGTTTTCCATTCCTAGCTTGGAAATAATTTCTTGAAATGTTTGCACTGTTGAGACCTTTAGTCAACACATTTGCAAGTTGACCCTTGGTTGATACATAAGGTGTACAAATCAACCCACTGTCTAGTTTCTCTTTTATGAAATGCCGGTCTACTTCAATGTGTTTTGTTCTGTCATGTTGCACAGGATTGTGTGCAATGCTTATTGCAAACTTGTTATCACAGTAGAGTCTCATTGGTCCATCCCACTTGATCTTCAAGTCTTCTAAGATAATCTTTAACTATAGTAGTTCACAAATTCCTTGAGCCATTGCTTTGAACTCTGCTTCAGCACTTGATCTTGCCACCACATTCTATTTTTTACTCCGACAAGTCACAAGATTGCTACCTAAGAAAGTGCAATAGCTTGAGGTGGATCTTTTATCAGTTACTGAACTTGCATAATCAGCATCTGTATATGCTTCTAGAACAAGCATCGAATTTCTTCTGAATAAGATATCTCTACCAGGATTGGCCTTCAAATAGTGCAATATATGGTAGACAGCCTGTAGGTGCACTTCTTTAGGACTATGCATAAATTGACTTACCACACTTACAACATATGCTATATCAAGTCTAGTATGTGAGAGATAAATGAGTTTTTCAACTAATCTTTGGTACATTTTTCTATCTACAGCAGCATCTTCATTAGTTTATCCAATTTTATGATTAGGATCTATAGGGGTATTTGCAGGTTTACATGCGAGCTTCCCAGTTTCCTTCAAAAGATCCATTACATATTTCTGTTGAAAATACCATGCCGTGAGTGAGCTACTTCAATTCCTAGGAAGTACTTCAATCTCCCTAACTCTTTTATCTCAAATTCTCTAGCCAAACATTGTTTTAGGTATTCTTTCTCTTTTTCATCATCTCCAGTTACAGTTATATTATCAACATACACTAATAAAACTGTGACTCCCCATGAATCAGAGTGCTTGATAAACAATGTGTGATCTCCTTGACTCTGTTTATATCTCATTGCTAGTATTAGTTTGGCAAATCTCTCGAACCAAGTCCTAGGAGACTGTTTAAGGCCATATAAAGCCTTTTTTAGCTTGCATACTTTGTTTGCTTCTAGAGGACCTCTAAATCCCGGTGGAATCTTCCTATATATTTCTTCTTCCAAATCACCATGTAGAAAAACATTCTTTATATCAAATTGTTGAAGCTGCCAATTGTAATTTGTAGCCAATGATAACAAAATCCTAACTGTATTCATCTTGGCAATTGGAGCAAAGGTTTCCTAATAATCCACTCCATAGGTTTGAGTGTAGCCCTTAGCCACTAACCTAGCTTTATACCTCTCAACAATACCATTCGTCTTGTATTTTATAGTGAAAACCTATTTACACCTCACTGGATTTTTTTCTTTAGGCAACTCTACTGGTTCTCATGTCTTATTTTTCTCTAAGGTCTCTATTTCTATTTTCATGGCTTGCCTCCATTTCTCACTGGATAATGCCTCAGATAATGTAGTTGGAACAAAAATAGTGTTTAGGCTCACAAGAAAATTTGTGGGATGGTGAGAATTTTTCAAATGACACAAAATTAGAGATTGGGTATAGTGGATGCTTGGTGCATTCTCTGGTTCCTTTCCTAATGGCAATAGGCAGATCATAATCAGTAGTTATAGTTTTAGGAGATTCATGCTCATTTTGAGAAACAGAGTAAAAAACTGTAGTTACCTCATTTCCAAAGTTAGGATCAGGTTCTTGGACTAGCACTGGTTCAGGATCTTGAACTTTCCTTCTTGAGTACACCTGTAATTCCTTTATAGAATCAAAAACAATATTATCCTTTGTCACATCTTCTATGTTTGGAATGGGTTCAAACTTAAATTCAGTGTTTGACTTGGGCTCAGTAGAAACGTGTTTCGACTCAAAAGAATTAATGGGTGAAAATTCAGTGTTTGACTTGGGTTCAGCAAAAATGGGTTTCGACTCAGAAGAATTAATGGGTGAAAATGTTGAAGAAGAGGACAAATCAAGCAAAAAGAAGTCTTTATCCTTATCTTCCATGAATGAAGTCTCTCCCTGAAGATAAGGTTGAGTAAAAAATGGTTTACTTTGTTCAAAAGTGATATCTGCAGACACATAGAATGTTTTGGTAGGAGGATGATAGCACTTATACCCTTTTTGAGTTGATGAATACCCCACAAAGATACACTTAATTGCTCTTGGATCCAACTTTTCCCTATTATGACTGTGAATATGAACAAATGATGTACAATCAAATATCCTAGGTGTGAGGTTGTTTGTGGTATTAAGGTTGGGATAGAATTGTGAGAGTAGTTCTATAGGAGTTTTAAATCCCAAAACCCTTGAACGTAACCTATTTATAATGTGTGTGGCAGTAAGAACAACTTCCCCCTAGTAAGATTTAGGTATATTTGCTTGAAAAAAGAAGGCTTGGGTTGTGGCTAGTAAATGACTGTTTTTCCTCTCTGCCACTCTATTCTGTTGTGGAGTATTAACACAAGATGAGTCATAGATAATCCCTTCTTTTTGGAAATAGGTGGATAGACTCCGGTTGAAATAGTCTCTTGCATTATCAGACTTAAATCTTTTGATTTTCACTCCAAATTGATTTTGGAAGCTTAAAAACATACTATTCACATCTGATTTGGACTTAAGTAAAAAAACCCAAGAAATCCTAGTACAATCATCTATGAATGAAACAAACCATCTTGCACCAGAAATATTAGGAATTGTATAGGCACCCCAAATGTCACTATGAATCAAGTAAAAGGGAGTAGAACTTCTTTTGTTACTAATTAGAAAAGAAACGTTTGTGCTTTGCAAGTTCACAAACATCACAATGAAAATCTTCGCGTTTAATCCTTTGAACAAAGAAGGGAACATGTTTTTCAAAGTTCCAAAAGAAGGATGTCCAAGATGAAAATGATAAAGTCGGATTTTGTCTTTATTGGAAGATTTTTTAGAAAGAAATGACAAAGGTAAACTATTCTTGATATTACTTGTGTTGTTTGATATCTTAAGATAGTATAGTCCATCCTTTTCCTTAGCAAGTCCAATCCTCAAACTCTGATCCTGAAATTCACAATAAGGGGGGTAAAAAGTCAATTTGCAGTTCATATCTTTGGTAAGTTCTTGTATAAATATTAGATTAGTAGACAATCTAGGAACATGAAGAACATTTTTAAAAACAAACGAAGAATTAATTTGAAAATCTCCTAATCCTGTCGCTGTAGCAAGTGAACCATCTGCAACAATAATTTTCTTATTACTAGGATATAGGGCATATGTACTAAACTTCTGTGAGGAATGTGTCATATGGTCTGTGGCTCCTGAGTCAATGACACAAGAACTTGTAATAGGCTTAACCGAGACATTTAATCCATGAGAACCAGAAGTTTTACCTGAACTAGAGACCTTACCCAAGGAACATACCCCAATAGGCTTTTCAAGAGTTTCAATAGGCTTCTCAATCTCTTCTCTGTCTAACTCTCCTTGTTTGCGAGACATCTGTAGTACTCTGGTGATTTTTCCAGTTGACACTTCGTCAAATTGAATGTTAGTGATATCTTTCTTTAAACTGAAACAAGTCTTAAGATATAACCAGAAATGACTCATAGCAATGAAGGCTAAAGAAGGGAAAATGGCTATGAAGGTCTTAACAGGGTTCGACAATGAAGGCCTAAATAGGGTTCGGCAATGAAGGCCTAAAATAGAAGTCAACAATGAAGGCTGAAAATTTTACTTTCCAAGAAGAGCCTAAAGCTCTGATACCATGTGGAAAAACTAAGAAATAAAACTGTGTGAAAAACTAAGAGTAAAACTGAATGTATATTGAAAAATTGCTCATTAAGAATTATACAAGAACCTTAGGTTTATATACAACTAACTAGGGGTTAAACTAGGAAACTAACTCTTCCTAAAAACTGATCTTATAATTGAGCGATTGTCTATCCTAATTTTTTGTCCTTAATTCTAGGGATACAAATACTTAATTCTAGAGATGTAAATATAAATATACAGATTACAAGATTACAATCAGCTGTAAATAAGTGTTTTCCCACAGTATGCTTTATAATAATGAGTGGGGATGAAGTTGGTGTAAGGTAATACTCACTCTTTTGTAAAATTATAATCATAAGTCGAAAAATTAGTTTTAAAAGGACTTATCATGTTTTTGTAAATGGTATTGCTATTTTAATAGACACATGATATTAATATTTTTTCCCTCAGTTTTTAGAGGTTCAAAAGGTCTAAAATAAAAGAAAAAGAGAACAGTGCTCAAAGTTTGATGTTCGAACTGTAAAAACATGTCTTGATTGGAACAACATCTTTGAATCAACCTTCATGCATTTATGTTTTGGGTTCTGCACATTTCTGCCTAGCATGTGTCAAAGCATTATAAAAGAACCTTAGGGTGGTAAAACAAATTTCCCCTAATTGTTGGGCAAAGCATGCTTAACAAATTTATGCCTGTGTATCCACCTGTATGATACTTTTATATTAGTGTGTTTTAAGCATATCGTCATAGGTGAGCTGAATATAATGTAAAATCATCGTGTTGGTTGTTGGTATATCGATTATTGAGTTTGATTGACTGTGATCGAAGTATCTTGGTTTTGAGTGACCATAATTTAGCCTATCATCAAATATCCAAAGATTGACTCTTTGAACTATTCTTATTATTTTTATAATGTTTAGGGCTTTTGGTTATTCAAGCGAGGATGTTCAAATGATTATTGAGACTATGGCTTCACAAGGGAAGGAGCCGACATTTTGCATGGGTGATGATATTCCATTGGCAATATTGTCTCAAAAGCCACATATGCTTTATGATTATTTTAAGCAGCGTTTTGCACAGGTTTGTTAGAATTTTAATCAAGTTGATGAACTTATAACTTTCTGCCTAGAAATCCTACAATCGTATGTTGTTTTAAGTGTTTGATTTGCTATATGCTTGGTTTTACCTATATATTTCCTTTTTAAGCTAGCATTCCTCGGTCCTTATTCTCTCGTTTTTGGATGATCCTTGGTCTTTCTTCTGCTATTCTTTATGCATCATTTTTATTTAAGATGCACAAGGAATATTTCCATTACATGCTTGACATTGAGTTTGATTAAATATACAATATCACTGTTTGGTGATTATGCTGTATGCACTAATTGATGAGAAACTCTAGACAATTTTTTAAGTTCAAGATTTAGCATGCAAGATAAATGAGTTCTTTGCACTGAGGTTGAGGAATAAAATTGCACTTGACATTCGTACAACAATGAGGCAGACATAGCAGCTATTTATGGGTTCATGAGCAATCTGCTTCCCCTCCAGTCGTCCTAGGAAACAAAAAAAAAAAAAAAAAACTTTGTTAGCTTGAATGGTGTCTTCTTGTTTATTCTGCTCCTCGGCTATTGGAGAAAGGAGAACAAAAAAGTACAAAAGTGAGAAGGGACATAAACTTTAAAGAAACTTGCAAATAAATTGGAAACTGACACTAAAGGGTTTTTATTTTTGTTATTTATTTTTCTATTGGGGGAGGAGGTGGTGGGGCACTCAATTAAAGACCATGGATAAAGACTTCTGTATCGATGTTATTTATGCAAACCTTTATAGAGTTGCATGAGATTGAGTTCCTAGGAACACCAAAACTAGCACAGCACTTTTGCTGTCAAGTTGTTATTCATATATAATAAAGTAGGTCTGGTAACAGTGTCACCCTCCCACATGGGCACTGTTACTGTAACAGTGGCAACTCTGTCACAGTTCTTTTATGCAAACCTTTATAGAGTTGCATGAGATTAAGTTCCTAGGAACACCAAAACTAGTACAGTACCTTTGCTGTCCAATTATTCATATATGCTAAAGTTAGGTCTGGTAACAGTGTCACCCTCTGACATGGGCACTGTTACTATAATAGCGGCAACTCTTTGTCTGTCACAGGTTTTTTTTTTTTTTTTCCCTCTATATCTTCTGTTTTGTCCTTCTTTTAAGCGACTAGTTGCCTTTTCTATCTTTTGCTTGTCTTTTCCATTTCATTTTTTCAACTTCATTCTTTTTTAGTTTATTATTAATACTATTTGCTTCTTTGTCTCTACTTTGTTTTATTTGCACAAATCAGCCATTTTATTATCAAAATAGTAAATTGAATGAACTAATTAATGTACAAATTTGTATTATTTTAATTCAATATTTGTTAAAATTTGTATTTACATATTTTCAACTAATGTTTCTGTTCTTAGTATTATTATCATTCTTATTCTTATTATATTGTTAATTTGACTAGTTTATGTATGGCGTGTTGCTTCATTAATGTCTCTTGTTCACTTAAATCAAACTATACAAACTTTTTATATTATTAATTACTACTTATACTTAAAAATTATGAATTATCGATTATGATAATGGATTGGTAAATTTTGGTTGGATTGACATTTTAAGCATGCCTCTATAGTTTAAAGTTTAAATTGTGTGAACTTAGAATTGTACTTTTTTGTGTCCCTTAATCATTAATTATCAATTCAACAAATCATATTCCATGTATTCTTATATTTATTTATTTTTAATTTTTTTATTAATATTATTTGTAACTATACAAAATAACATGGTATCAACATGTACTTTGTGATTTGAATGATAATCATTCAAGTGCAAACATATTTATGAATAGAAGTTTGAAGAGCCAATTTTTTGTGATGAACATTATTCGATATTTATTGAAGTATTAAGAATATAAATTTTAGATCGTGAAGACTAAATTTATGAATTTAATCAAATCATCACCTTAAAAAGTATAATGATTAATCCATCATTATAAAGGGGTTCAATTTAAAATAATGTTATTTATTTTGTTTGTATCTTAGAGCCAGTATGGAGACAATAATATACTAACTAAAAAAAGAATTAAAGACTGTAATATTAGTTTCTAAATTAACATTTAAGTTCAGTTTTAAGTAAGAATCTAAATAATAGATGTTCTTAAATTTATATGAATATAAAATCACAATATTTCTAATTTAATCATCTTTAACTTTAATAATATCTGAATTTATGAAGTCAATTTTAACTTATACACTTCATAATAATATAGAAATTTTTTTGCCATTCAATGCATATTTCCACAGCAAAGCAAGAGTACTTGGGGCTTGTTTAATCTGATAATTTAATTTGGTATTCCATGTCATAGCAAAGTTTATTTTATGTACTAATTTTTTGACTTCATTTGCTTTTTTAAATTGTTTGGTACTGTTTATATATAGGTCACAAATCCAGCCATCGACCCTCTCCGAGAAGGATTAGTTATGTCTCTTGAAGTCAATATTGGAAAACGAGGAAATATATTGGAGGTTGGACCTGAAAATTCTTCTCAGGTTTGTACATTCCCATGATGCCATCAGATGGTTACTGTCAAATTGGAAATCATTTAAATTTTAATCAATTTCCAACTATCCAAATAATTGTCTTCCTGAACCAGATCATTTTGTCTAGTCCTGTACTAAATGAAGGGGAGCTCAAGTCGTTGCTAAAGGATCCCCAACTAAGGGCCCAAATCTTGCCATCATTTTTTGATATACGTAAAGGGGTTGAAGGTTCATTAGAAAAGACACTTTACAAACTATGTGAAGCTGCTGATGAAGCAGTTCGTAATGGTTCCCAACTGCTTGTGCTCTCTGATCGTGCTGATGAGCTGGTATGCACCATTTTATGCTTATACAAAACCTTATGAATCAGTAAACAGTCTTCTGCTATGAGAAATAGTTTAGCTCTTATTTGGGTATGTAATCATCAAAGGCTATTGTTTCATGTACTTCATCACTCATTATAATAGAATTTGCTGTTTCTTGTTTGTCGTGTTGTCAAGTGCTTTTTGGATTCCTTTCCGTTAGCATATGGGAAAGAGATTGATGCTGATGTAGTTTTGTTATCTGCATTTTATTCAACTGTCCATCCCGAATTCATTAAATATGTGAAGTTCTAGTTTTTTCCTTTTTTTTTTTTGGCCAAAAGGGCCTGCTAGAGTTGAATAACAGGGACGCTAATTCTTCATTTTGTCAATTTCTGAGAATTTCATTATACTTGGTTATCACATCGCTGTTTGTATTTGTTTTTGTCTTTATATTTTTGTGTATTATGAGAGTTAAGGATATTTGTAACTTGTAACTTACCGGTATTGTTGTAGTCTCTTTTCAAAGAACAGCTGCTTTTCTTTTGATCTTATAGATCTCTGACAGAACTTTATTCTGGATATCTTTTTCCTTTTTCTGTACCTCTCCAGGAAGCAACTCAGCCTGCAATTCCAATACTTCTAGCTGTTGCTACTGTTCATCAACATCTTATTCAGAATGGTCTGCGGATGTCAGCTTCCATAGTTGCCGATACTGCTCAGTGCTTCAGTACACATCAATTTGCTTGTTTAATTGGAAATGGGGCTAGGTCAGTTCTCTTTTTATGTCTATGTGAAGCCTTTTTAACTTATAGTTTCCCTTTTTTTATGGTTTTATTGAAAAGCGTAATGTACAACCCCAGAGGTTTGTGATGGAACTCCAGTGGATACTTTACTGGTCTGTTAGTTACTTATTGATAGAAAGCCCTCTTTTGGTTCTTTGCTAGATATGGTGGATGCAAACTATGCTGAATATTCCTTAAGATTGTACCATATGGGAATACTAGATGGTTTGGTAGCAGTATAGGAGCCAATGTCTTGAAGCCCATTTAAAAAAATTTGCTTAGGAAAAGGGGAATTCTCTTCTCTTGAAAGAGCTTTTGGTTGATAAAATTTTCTGCCATGGTTCCTTTCCTGAACTGATAGTAGCTTAAGGTCAGATTCTTATGAATGACACACTAGGAAAGATGTCAGATTTTTTGTAGCTGAAATTTGTGCAAAAGAGATGGATGGGCTATGATTTGTGAACCCTTCCAAAGGATTTACTTTGTTTTATTTTATCTATTGTCATTCTATTCTTTGGTTCATAATGCTTGCCTTATCAAGAATGCTAAGCTATGCTGGATTAAAACCTTTTTTTGTCTTTATTATCCTGAAAGTGCATCACCTTTTTCGTTAATATTATTTTTGAAGTGCTGTATGTCCATACTTGGCATTGGAGACTTGTCGGCAGTGGCGGCTGAGTTCTAAAACTGTGAATTTGATGCGGAATGGAAAAATGCCAACTGTGACAATTGAGCAGTCTCAGATAAACTTTTGCAAGGTATGATATCCAATGGTAAAAAGATTTTTGGGATGTTATTTTGTTGTCTTCTCATACAATAGTTTTGTGATGTTCATTGACTTTTAGGTCTTGTTATGTATTAAATCCTTGCTACAAATTTTCCTATATTTGAATGTCATGCAATAGCAAATGGGTGATATTGCTAAGGAAAACAATTACCATCTATCATAGCTATGAAGCAATAGTTAAAAAATAGGGACATAATACAATAGATTTGGTGATATGATACTTCTCAAATAATATACTATGAAACAGCTGGAGATGTCAATCAGGACAATAGTTTTCCTAGCATTTAGCTAAAGATATAACTTCAATGTAAAGTATAGGTCAAAAAATGGAAACTTGTTCTTCTTATTAAATTCATCTAGTGTTTCAAAATTTGTTTTTGCTGTTAGTTTTTTTATGATCTAATCTTTAAGTTGCTAATGAGCCTAGTTGTCAATTTTACGTATCTTAAATTAAAATCTTGTTTCTGCCTTCTGTAAGCTTAATTTGTTTCAAATCCCGAAGAGACCTAAAACTATCAGTCTACCACCATCATGTTCTCTTCTTCCTTGTTTTTAATGAGAAAAAACCTAGTTGTCCATGAAAATATTTAGCCACCTTTAGCACTGATCTTTTCCTTGTGTTTTTGTGTATATATTGAGTGAGAGAGATTTAAATTGCATTTAAATCAAGTTTCTTTCTTATGTTTTGCATAAGTGCTAGTTATTTGTTACAATATAGGCAATCAAAGCTGGTCTTCTCAAAATTCTTTCTAAGATGGGCATCTCGTTGCTTTCAAGGTATGAGTTCCGAACGGAAAAAAATTATTTATGAATGTTTGAATATGGATTGTAATGCATTGTTATGTGTTTCATTTATTTGTACAAATTGACTTACTTTTGTTATTCTCTATTTAGTTATTGTGGTGCACAGATATTTGAGATTTATGGACTGGGGAAGGAAGTAGTTGATCTTTCATTTTGTGGGAGTGTGTCAAAAATTGGTGGATTAACTTTTGATGAGGTTAGAAAAAGAACTTTCTCTTTAAATTGAATAGTATCTTCCTATCAGAAAATTTGTGCTTCTTATGAAATAATTTCTCTGTTCATTCCTTTAGAACTTTTCTAAGACAATGCTAAGATGAACTGTCAATGTTGTGGTTGGATTTATATTGATAATTGTTTTTCTAATGTCTAATGCAATTAGGCCTTAAAAGACTTACCTATTTTGGAGGTGATTGTGACAGAAAAATTCAAATAGTGGAGGTGTGGTGGAAATGAATGGATTTGATTGTTATTTGAGATGCAAGAGTTCTTAAGGAGAAAGTGGATTCTTGAATTTCCACTCTATTTTTGCTATGAAAGAGTGTTTGGTGGAATTTGAAAGGGTAGATTATGCATAAAAAGACAAAAATAGCTGCAATTTTGCTTCACTATCTTAATAAATATTTTGGGTCTTAAAACCTTAACTCACATGCCAAAAACTAGTTTTCCTACTCAACGTAACAGTGTTCTTTACCAGTCAATATAATTTTGAAAATAATCTTTGACACACTTAACAGAAATATGCTTGATTTGAAATTTCTCTGGTTCTGGAAATTTTCTTTGACAAGCTGCAGATCAAAGTTGCTAATCTGTAGTATATATAAGAAACTCCAAAATGCTGAAAATACATATACACTAGTTTTATTTTGTTTTCTTGAAACAGATTGCTTTGTTAGCTTCTTGGCCTTGGACTTAGAGTCATGCTGATCTTTCTTTCCAAGTTGGGGTTTCTAGTGTTTTCTGTGCTTTGGGAGTTGCATGAAAAAAGGCTTTTTATGATTTCTATGTCAACATTCTTTGTGTCCAAAACAGGTTTTTTGTAAAACTCAAAGAATAGCCTCTTCCAGGAGCTGTTCAACATTAAGAAAGTTATGGATTAGTTTAGGAATGTTAAAAAATGTCATGAGTATATGCTTTTGTATGCATAAAAAATGACATGTTTTTCCTTCTCTTTTTTTCTGTCATTCTCTTTCCAAGCATGACATATGAATAAATTTAATTGTCAACAGCATAAAGGGTAAAGCATAGCTTCTTCATTGTTGTTGTATGTTAAAGATCACCTCACGTCCAAAATCATTTATAATTCTATTATTCTGTATATTAAATCTGATGATTTGATATTTTATGAAAATTAAGCTAATAAGTAATAACAGATCATTCTTTGTTGGAAATTAGGGAAAAGTGTCTCTATCAGTCGTTTGTTTGTTTGTTTGTTTTCCTTTAATTGACAATTCTTAAAATTTTCAACCTTCTTACAATTCCAAATTGTAATTTTCATGTAACATTTAATGGTTTATTTATTTATTTTTCTTGAAGAATTAGAGTCACCAGAAACCATGTTTCATTCGACTTTCTTGTATTTTGAATTGGAGTCCTTATCCTTCCTTTTGATGATGCACCCTTCATTTGATATTTGAATAGTTTCTTCCAAAAAATCCAAGAAAAATTACTGCTAGTTTTGTTGCAAATCCTTGGCCAGCAATTCAAGAATATGCTCAATCATCTTTGTCAATGGGATTGCCAGGAAGCTACCTATTTTTCAAGGGATAGCCTGTTGAGACTTTTGTTCTTCTCAGTTATAACTATATGACCTAAGTTTTGTACTAAGATAAGAATGGATTTTCAAATAATCTGCTCATTTGTGATACTTTAACTATAAATTCTCATTTGATTGACATCAATGAGTTTTGAAAGAAAAAAAAAGTATTTTTCAACAGATTTGGAATCTTTCATCTTCATTGAACACACATCTGGATGTTACTATCTTGGTATCAGTTTCAAACTCTAGCTGTAAATTCTGCCAACAATTCTTGCCTTTGGGACCAAGGATGATTGTTGGGAAAAATATCATTATTGGTCCCTTGCAAGAATTTAGGGCCTTTGCATACAATATTGGATTCTACTTAAATACTTTGCTTAGGTGCACCACTTTTAAAGTGCTTACTCTTGGGGCTCAAGATGGCAACTTAAACAAACACCTATAAATTTGGAGTGCTGGGAAATTGCATTTTAATCTTCCAATAAAATGTAAGGTTGTGTTTGCACAATAAGGCTCCATGTTCCTTTCCCATCCTACCCTAATGCTCAAACAGGGCCTTATGACCTCAACATCTGTAAAGAAGAGGTATCTCCAAGTCCTAAAGTCATCTGTGACTTTTGTATTTAATTAATAAATTTTATTTTACAGAAAAAACAGCTTCTTATTTTGTTCTAGCACAAAATGTTATTGAAAATGCATTAGCATCGGAATTTAATACACGTTTCAAGTCTGATGAACCTGAAACTATGTGGCACAAAAACCGGTTTTATAGGGAACTCTCAAAGGATCTGGACTAATTCACTTGACCCTTGACATTAAATCATCCTTGAAAACCTCGACTTTGGAAAGCTAGTCCATAGCCTTTGGAAGACTGACAGCCAGGTGAGCAAGAGTGCAGAAACATCTAACATTACTGTTTCTTACTGATAATTGAACTAGTTTTAGTGGGTGAGACTTTCTTACTACTGAATTTGGCTCAATGCAGGTTAATTGATGAAATTAATATTTGGATTAAAATCATTTGGTGTCTTTTCTGGCCCTTTTCATGCAAAATTTATTTTTATGGGGTCCTTTTTCCATTCAACTAAAACCTTCTCATGGCTTACCATGAATTTTATAAATAGTGACAGGCTTGGAAGTGTTTATTTCGTGAATAACCACTGATTTAAGAAAGTGATATTTAGCTTTTTGTTGCACTGAAAACTTGAGAAGCATAAGGGTGGAGCTGAACTTTAACTATGAGATTACACAGGACTAACTTCAATGTAACTTCTAAGCGCATTGGTTAATAAGTTACCAATCCCTTGTTTTTGGTCAACATCAAATGCGCTTTCTTATTCCTGCCCTGTAGAGAATTTGGCCCCCCAAGGTGGCCTTTAATGTTTGGTTCTTCATTTCTCAGAAAAAGAAAACTGATCCAGTATTGAATTTTGACTGAGAAGCACAGAAGGATGTTCTAGAATAAAAATTTTTTTGAGGATGCATTTTTATTAATTTTACTATATTTTATGGGTTCACATGCAATTCTTATATAGTTAAGGGTTTTGGTATATTATTTTTATCATGCTTTCCTATTTACCAAGTACTATGGTTTAGGAAGTACCATATGTCATGGATCCCACATTAGAATGAGATGGGATGGGTCTTGGGCTTATAAGTCAAGGGCCTTCCTCAACCTAATAGGTATGTCTTTTGGTATCATAGCCTACCTAACTCTTTAATGATGTGAACCTCTTATGAGAGATTCCAGGGTTGAAGACTAAGGTGGGTCCCTTTCCTCTACAGGTGAAAGAGCCAATGCAAAAAAGGGCGTTGCGCAATTGGGTGAGGGAGAATGTCACAGATCCCATAGCGGAAAACGTAGGATGGGTCTTGGGCTTATAAACCAAAGGCCTTCTTCCACTTAATAGTCATGTCTTTTGGGTTGGAAGTGTGGGCCCGTGACTTGTGCAAGTAC
The DNA here is from genome assembly GCF_002303985.1 of Durio zibethinus. The sequence goes on along the minus strand of NW_019168481.1, from coordinate 7,743,681 downwards.
CTATATTCTTCCAGTTCTTGGTGGCATTTGATTGAGAATATTGAGACCTTGAGATTTTGAATTTTCGCTTGGTTTTAAAGATTCTCTCCACATCTTTTGAATTTCTAGTGAATTTTTTTTCATTTATTTCTCTATCCCTACATCAGGTGGCATACTTAATTTGCTTAAGTCCTTTCATTCTTTGGCCATTTTAATCCCATTTTTCTGATTAAGTGTTATGATGCTGTTTACTCCTATGTCCATTGATTTCGTTTTCTGCAAACCCTATTTTCTACAGTTGGCGAGGGAGACTTTGTCTTTTTGGGTGAAGGCTTACTCCGCAGATACAGCTAAAAGATTGGAAAATTTTGGATTTATACAATTCAGACCTGGTGGTAATCACTTATTCTCAATATACATATGCATTTATGGGCAGTCATGAGAAATAGATGATTTTATGTTTTTATTTATAATTTAGTATCTCTTCATTTCGTGCCTCTAAGACACTTTTATCTGGAAATGAGTGAACAATATGCTGGATTTAGTTGCAATTCATGCAAATTAGCTTAAAGGAGGTAATATCATCTTAAGTCTGAATTTTGTCACATCAGTTATTTCTTGATTTAATAATATTCTCAATCGCAATGGTTTATTGAGTACATTCCGTTTCATTTTCTTTTATAACTTCTATATTTTCTTTATTATTATTTTTTTAATTGTTAACAGGGGAGTATCATGGAAACAACCCTGAGATGTCAAAACTACTTCATAAAGCTGTACGCCAGAAGAGTGAAAGTGCGTTTTCAATTTATCAGCAGCACTTGACCAACCGTCCTGTCAATGTTAGTCTATATATTTGATATTTCTTTTTTCTTGTCTCAATGCCATTGCTAGCGTTATGGAATTACATTAGATATTTTGTTCCTATTATTTTAACTGCAGGTTCTTCGTGATCTTCTTGAATTCAAAAGTGACCGTGCCCCAATTCCTGTTGGAAAAGTTGAACCTGCCTCGTCCATTGTTCAAAGATTTTGCACTGGTGGAATGTCACTTGGAGCTATTTCAAGGGAAACTCATGAGGCAATAGCCATTGCTATGAACAGATTGGGTGGAAAGTCTAATTCAGGAGAAGGTGGTGAGGTAATCCAGGGCTGGTGATATATCATACTGTTTCTGTCTTATTTGTATTCTTTTGAGCACTATATATAGACACACACACACACACACACACATATAGACCAGAATAGTCTTGATTCTGCTACCAAATTATAGCCCAGAATGATATTGAAACTTATCATTTTGTTCAATAATCTTGAAATGAGTCTTTTGGCTTAGTTGAATTGGTAGAGAGCATTGATAGGTTTGGTCAAGTTCTCCTCCCCTCAACTAAACCATCCAATATTTGGAAAAAAAATGAAGAAACTGATATCCCTTGTTTTATTTTCTCCAAGGATCCAATTCGCTGGAGCCCACTTACGGATGTTGTTGATGGGTATTCTCCCACGCTGCCACATCTCAAAGGTCTTCAAAATGGTGATACTGCTACAAGTGCTATTAAACAGGTCATCAAACAGAATTTTGCTTGTAAAAGTTTTCAAATGATCTGTAATTTGTCATGTAGCCCTCATGGGGTTTTCTTTAGGGCACTGACATCGAAACAAAACACCTGTTGATTTCTTGCAAAATGTGAATGGTATATATTTGGATAAATTATGCATTAGCCCCCAAACTGCAATTTCACTTAGCTATCTTTGGTTTCAAATGTGACTTTACCTTGCAACCTTCTCATTTATTCTGCCACAATTAATACAAATAAGAATTGCTTTTTCAAATTTATAGTAAAACAAAGTAAAAATTTTATCAAAAAGACAATACAATGACCTTTAATACTTGAATCTCCTTTACTGTTGGCCACATTTTTGGTGCATTTATATATTTCTGAATGAAAAATTAAAAAAAATAAAATACTGAATACAATATGGAGGCAATCTGTCACTATTCCAGCAGGTGCTAAAGTCAACTGGGAAAAACACATAGGATAGTGCACTATGAACCTTAATTCTTTTATTAAATGTGAATCACATTGATAAACGTGTTGGGTTTTATCTGTAAGGAGAAGTCTGTGCTTTTAAACGTATCAAGTAGGTTATGAAGATTGCTTCTTTTATTCTCATGCATCACCATTTCTTCAGGTTGCTTCTGGTCGTTTTGGTGTTACTCCAACATTCCTGGCCAACGCTGATCAGTTGGAAATCAAAATTGCACAAGGTGCAAAGCCTGGTGAAGGAGGTCAGCTGCCTGGGAAAAAAGTTAGTGCATACATTGCAAGGTTAAGAAATTCTAAACCAGGTGTTCCACTTATATCTCCGCCTCCGCACCATGACATTTATTCTATTGAGGATCTTGCTCAATTGATCTTTGACCTACATCAGGTAATTGATTGCTTCATATTTAATCTAGAGTTAATTATACATATGGTACTTGAACTATAACAAATGTACAATTTAGTAACCAAATTAAAAAATGTTCAATTGACACCTGAACTTTCAAGACATGTATCAAGGTAGTTCAACCATTAACACTGTTGCACCAACTTGCTTATGTGGCATCAAATAGGTTTTCAACATGTTAATTGGTTTTCTAGGCAAGTGAAACTTGAGGAAGGCTTCTGGAAACTCAAAATCAATTTTGGTAAATCAATATGGGATTATTGGCAATTGAAACATGACAACTGATTATTGATTTACCAAAAGGGATTTTAAGTTGCAGAAGTTTTCCTCAAGTCTCAATTGCCTCAAAAACCAATTGTGAAATGTTGATAACTGATTTTAATGTGACATAAACATGTTAGGTTAATGGTTGCCCGAAATTGATACAGATTTTGAATGTTAAGGGGACTAATTGCGCACATTTTTTGTTCAGCTACCAAATAACCATTTTAATCTGTTTTATAGTCTTACTAAAAGCAGTATCCTCGAATTACTGATAAGAATGATATCTTAATCTACCAAACACATAGGTCAACCCTAAGGCTAAGGTGTCTGTAAAGCTAGTGGCAGAAGCTGGAATTGGAACAGTTGCTTCGGGGGTTTCAAAGGGTAACGCTGATATCATACAGGTGAATCATCACAATTTATTACCAGCATCTTCAGCTCTTGACTGTTTCATGTTTTGTTCAGTTTTATTTATATGCATGACCTTGAATATAACTATTTTTTTCTGATAAAATTGCATAACACTTTTAATCAATCTTTTCTGAAGACTGTTTACCAACATAGGATGCGCCTTTGACAAATGGGCTCTGAACGTTTATGCATACTTCTATTATTAGAGTATGCTTTTTTCTAGTTCGCACTTCATGTCAGATTATAAGTTTGAATGATTAGTGTAATTGTTACCTAATGATGAAGATATATGTTCATTGATAATTTTGAAGAGCAATTATTGACAACTATGATGAACAAAATAAGTGCAACAGAGAAAAAGTAACATTAAGGGGAAAAAAATTAATTTTTCTGGAGGAAGGTCTCTGCAGTAAAAGGGCATATAAAAGTCATTCAATTAGAAATATTTATTGTGGAGGAGAGCATAGTAGATGGATGTTACTTGAATGACTTCCCATTATGTCAGAACTGATCACTGCAAAATTTTAATGTAAGAGGAATTAAAATATAAAAAAAAACAAAAACAAAATAAAAAAAATCCATTTTCACAAATTTAAGACATCTAACATGAAGTCTAAACACAATTCTTGAAACAACAATAACCTTATTAGATGAATATGACAAAACATGGGTGCAAATTAGAGAAACACCATAAAATTGGATAAAGAGATATAGAATAAAAGGGGAATAAAAGAGGGCTAATTTTTTTAAATAAAAGAGGGTTTATAACAAGAATAAATTTTTTAAATGAATATCTACTCAAATATCCAAGAAAGTTTTCCTAATGCCAAAGTAGGATCTATAAAACCTTCCTCAAAAGTCCTCCACCATAACATTCATGGAGCACACCAACTATCCACTTAAAACTCTCCTAAGCTCTAACAAGAAACTGGAAGCAATTTATTAAGGTGCAAAGCTTAGTGAGTGATCTAATCCTAGTTAACAAAATTGACAACCACATATGCATGAAAGAAAGAAAGACAAAATTGGCGTATTTTTTACTTACTAGAGTAAGTGTATAATGAAAAAGCCTTTAAAAACACTTATTTTAGATTATTAAGGATTAGTATTTAATTGATGCCTCAGATATAAAAAGTACATGATGACAAATGTAGATTTCGTAGATTCACTTTGAAACATATTCAACACGGAGAATAGTGCATTTTGCATTTATGACGTGAAATGAGCATTTTTAAATATTATTCTTATGCCATTTAAACCTCCTACATGTCATACATGTAAGACTTCAGCAATTGATAATTCCTCCTTGAAACACTACAATGAAGTTTAGGCTATAGTGAAAAATGGGTCAAACCCCCGCAATGGGGCTCTGCCAATTAGCTATAGGTCTAAATGTCTTACAACAATCAGTGAACAGCTCATGCTGAATATTTGAACAGGTCTTATGCCAGGCACAATAAATAGGGCTTAATCGATGTATATAAGTGGTCAAAAATCAAATTACTTTCTTAACTTTAAATTACTGTAGTCAAAGAAAGAGGTCATAGCATTTCAAAGTCTCATTTGTTGGATCTCAAATTCATTCAAAATGTTAGATTTTGTCAGAAAAGATCATATAGTGCATAAATGTCTAAAAATGTGTTAAATACATTATGCAGATTTGGATGACCAAAGGACTTTAAAATACTCTAAGTGTGCCTAAAACAACATAAAAACAGAATGCAACTCTAATGTAAGAATTATATTCAAATTTAAAGGAAATGCTCTAAGTACTCAAAACTAAGTTTAGGAAGCACTTTGAACAGACTGAATTTATATTTAGGTTGATTGTGGCATAGAAAATATATGCTGAAAAGGTATTTTAAAGTTTAAATCTTGAAATAGTTATTAAGAGGAAAAACGCAAAGATAATGATCACAATTTAGAACTTGAAATAGAGCTTCTTGGTGAACAGATATTAGAAAACCTCAATTTTGAATGTTCTAGATGAGACTGATGATATTCACAGACAATCTATACTAAGCTTAGTACCTGTGATCATAAATTTTGAATTCATGTATATCCCTTTAAATTATCAGTCCTAAGAGCTTATTAACACACACTTGCTGCTTCCAGAACTTCTAAAAATTGAGTTTAGTAGATGCTTAAAAGAAATTTGCAATATTCAAAAACTGGTTGGTCTAAGAGGGTCACTACTGCTGTCCTAGTTTTCATCTGGTTCTTTAACGTTTCCAAATCAAAGCGGCATTTTGGAGTTAAACTTTTGGCATATCTATTATCTGCCACAAAGTGCTAGCATTGAAGTTGATTAGACTGAGATAACAGTTATTCAAGTTGATCATGGTTCTCAAATGTTTCCTTCACATCCAAATGAAACAAATCTTGTGCCAATGGACTTTTGGCCTTGTTAAGGAGTGAAGCCAGTGATGTTAAGGAGTCATCCTTGCTAGGGAGATATCTGCCTTGTATATTCATGATATAGAGTGTTTGTGTCTCTGTTCATTGTCTAGATTTTTTGCATCTTTATCGAATGCTTCTATTTTCTTTACATATTCTTTTTAAATATGAATTTACAGATCTAATATCAGTGAATTTATGCATAAATGTGATAAGGGGAAAGCAAAATCTAAAAGAGCTGTTTTTGAGCATAACTCTTAGGAATCCATCAGAAGTCGACTAACGACTCTAATTTGCTTTGGCAGATATCAGGTCATGATGGTGGTACTGGAGCCAGTCCCATAAGTTCCATTAAACATGCTGGTGGTCCTTGGGAGCTTGGGCTCACAGAGACCCACCAGGTATTTGTTTATCCTACCAAAATAAATCATGGAAATTTATTTATCATTTCATAAGACACTGTAGGACTATCTGAGAAATGTCAAATTGCCGATATTTTACAGACTCTTATTGAAAATGGACTAAGAGAAAGGGTAATTCTTAGAGTTGATGGTGGTTTCAAAAGTGGAGTTGATGTTCTAATGGCTGCAGCAATGGGTGCTGATGAGTATGGTTTTGGTTCTGTGGCAATGATTGCCACTGGATGTGTTATGGCTCGCATTTGTCACACAAATAATTGCCCAGTTGGTGTTGCCAGTCAGGTACTAGGAAAAACCTTTTCCATATCTGATGCTTTGATTGCTTGTGCTCTTATTTTATATATTATCCCATACCTTTTGTTATTAATATATTTCTTTTAATTTAATTTTAGCGAGAAGAACTTCGTGCACGATTTCCTGGTGTGCCCGGTGACCTTGTCAATTTCTTTTTATATGTTGCAGAGGAGGTAATCCATAATCCATATTCCTGATGGGGTTTTGCTTTGCATAAATTTTTTTTCCCAATTAAGACTCAATTTTAGATTATCATGCTCAGTTTTGCTTTACTGCATTCTTCTCTAATAGAATTAATTTTATTTGTAGGTTCGTGGCATCTTAGCACAACTGGGTTATGAAAAGCTAGATGATATAATTGGACGAACAGATTTATTAAAACCAAGAGATATCTCACTAGTGAAAACCCAGCATCTTGATCTGAATTATATCTTGTCGGTATGTATTCAAATCACTGCCTGCTCTCGTCATGAGTATTTTGTCGTTAATATGCTCACTCGACATGAGAACTGTCCTTGTTTCCTAGAGTGTTGGCTTACCAAAATGGAGCAGTACTGCAATCAGGAATCAAGAAGTTCACTCAAACGGTCCTGTTCTGGATGATATTTTACTTGCTGATCCTGAGGTAACACTTGCATGACTAATAATTAATGAATAATTTTGTTAATATGTATGCTTAGTGGTATATTTTACCCAGAGCCTCCGCATTATGAGTATTCAGGTTGGTGGTTCGCTCTGTGGTAAGCTGAGATTGAATTTTGGCATTTGATTAGATTTTCATATCATACACTGATTAATGATTTCGGTTCCTGACATTGTCTCTCATCTAAGGGTTTCTGTTGTTGTCTAAATCTTTATATATGTTATTTTATATTTATGATCAATGCCTTTGTTCTTGACTGGGACATTGAATGGCCCTATCTTGTGAGATTTAGACAAACAAAAGATCTTCCAGCAGTTCCCTCTATTTCAAATGTTCTTAAATTTGTTTTAACTTGGTTCTGCAAGTTTTACTTCTTCAGTTCTGTCATCTTATTGTGTATGAAGCACAGATACACCTCAGCCTCCTGCATATTGGTGATGTATTTGTTTTGGATACTTTCATACTTTCTATACGCCAGGATATGTATCAACATGGCTGAATATGGAAAAAAGTTGAAACATAATAAAATTTTTTTCATACATGGTGAATGACGCCAGAAATTCAAATCAGAAAACAAGATTAAAAATGGGATAACACATGAAGTGGCTATGGAAGTGGCATCACGTTGACCAGAAAGGTGTCAGAAAATTTGAGTTTACAAAGGGAAATAGTAGAAAGTAGAGGGAATGTCTTGATGTACATGGCTGCTTTAATCTCAGATAATTTTGATTTGAGCCTTAAATAAGAGAAGAAAAGAGAGGAAATTGATATTGGTCTGGGTTGGAAAAGAGAAAAGCAACTAGAGAAGTCAGTGGCTTTGCAAAAGAATAAGGGTACTTTTGTTCTGGCCAACAGCAAGGGTAGCTGAGTGGCAAAAAAACCAACTTACATAATCTTCGTAGCACATATAGCATGGACTGGGCCTAGTAAGTCTCTAAGCTTATTGGCTCATAGCATTCTGTTTTAATAGCATAAAGCCCAAACTTGAAGGCTATTAAGTCTATTTATGAAGATACTTTCACAATCACAAAATTTACCTTAGTAACTTATTACAACAAAAAAATTTTATTTTATTTATTTAAATGACTTTTCACCGTATTCTTATTTAAAATTTATTAAAAATATAATTTTTGGTTACAGTATCAAGCTTTGCCTGTATCTAATTTCTTAGAAGTTGCAATGTTGGTATGACCATATCATGTCGTACCTGTACCCTTATCCCATGTCATTATCTGTGCTTCCTTGGCAGCACTTCTGCACTTCCAAGACTCCAGGAGAATTTTCAAATGAAGCATGCCAATATAGTTGGTAGTTACAGTGGCAAAGTTTCATAATCAAAATCTGTCCTCTAATTATTTGACCATGATCTCTGATATCTGAGTGCAATTTTGTCTCAGTTTTATGCACTGTAGAAAATTGCTAATGTCATAGACTTTGTAGCTGTTTCTGTTAATAATCCTTATGCTAAGTTGCTATCCAAATAAGAAGGACTATTAAGTTGAGCTACAAGTTGAGATAAGAGGTATAGATGGAGGAGTATCAACATCTCCCAACTTTCAATAAAATGGTTTGGAATTCGGAAAGGGCTTTCAGTTTTAACTTGGAAAAACATGATTTTTTTTATTGACTTAGCAACCTATATTATCTGGTATTTCCCCACATTGGTTTTGGACTTGTTGTGGCTTTATATTCGAGTTGGCCCTCTTCTCCTATTGCTCATTGGTTTTAGGTAGGATGCTAACATGGTATTGGAGTCCAAGATTGTTATGTTGCTTATTGTTCTTGTTGTTTGCTACCCTTTATTTGTTTGCCCACATGCTAGGCCCCTTTGTTTCAGTTGTTAATAATCGACCTAAATGTAGTGATGATTGTTAGCCGCTATTATCACACATTGTTTAAGTCTTGAGTTTGCTGTGGCCTTATATTCCATATTGGGCTTCTCCATTTGTTGTCAATTGGTTTTAGGTTGGATGCCTTTATAAGAACTAGATAGGTTGATAGAAACACAAAATTGCAAAATAAAGAAACAAAGTGGTAGATAGGTTTAATTGTTAAATGATGTTATGAAAAATGTTAATTGAATTTAATTAATTCTGCAACATCTGTGGCATGAGTTGCTACTAGTAGCCAGCTATTAAGAAGCTTTCTTAATTCCTCCCAGATATCAAATGCAATTGAAAATGAGAAAGAGGTACATAAAACTATAAAGATATACAATGTGGACCGTGCTGCTTGTGGTCGTGTTGCAGGTGTAATTGCAAAGAAATATGGTGACTCTGGTTTTGCAGGGCAGCTTAACATAACGTGAGATCCGACTTCTTAATAGCCAATGTTAGTACTTTAAACACATCTTTATTCATGCAAGCTAAAATAGTTTTCTTGTTGCCCATAGATTTACTGGTAGTGCTGGGCAGTCGTTTGCGTGCTTCCTGACCCCCGGAATGAATATTCGGCTTATTGGAGAAGCTAATGATTATGTGGGAAAGGTATTTGATTTAATTGCAATCTGCATCCTTTGTTGCATAATTTTAAGGCTTTGGAAAAAGATGCTTTGATTTTCCAAAATTTGAAGTTGGTTAGTACAATAATTTGCATTGTTATGGTTCAAATGATTTTTTGATTGACTCAGCAGTTGGCAACTATGAACTGAACTATTTATGAAACAATCTAAACACATAAACTGAGCATCAAAGTGTTTCCATTTTCAAAAACTATCTAGTGGAGTCATTTTGATTTAATGTAAACTGATTTGTGAACATTGTTATCCAACTTTCTAGTTAAATTGGAATTTAAGACAACTTTTAAGCTGAGCCTTCAAGCAATGATTCAACTCTTCGTTGTTTCTTCATAGAATGTAACATGAGCTCTATAAATATTATAAGGGTATGGCTGGAGGTGAGTTGGTAGTAACTCCTGTTGAGAATACTGGGTTTTGCCCCGAGGATGCAACAATAGTTGGAAACACATGTTTGTATGGGGCAACAGGTGGCCAAATCTTTGTTAGAGGGAAGGCTGGAGAGCGCTTTGCTGTGAGAAACTCACTCGCACAAGCAGTGGTTGAAGGAACTGGTGACCATTGCTGTGAGTATATGACTGGTGGTTGTGTGGTTGTACTTGGAAAGTGAGTAATGGTTATTTCTTTTTTGTACTGGTTATCATGAAGCATCTTGATGGAATTCATTGAACATTTGTATTTATTTTTAACAGAGTGGGTAGAAATGTTGCTGCTGGAATGACTGGAGGTTTAGCTTACATACTTGACGAGGATGATACTCTTATCCCCAAGGTTTGTGCAGCAACAGGCCTATCTTCCTCTCTTATACCCTGGCTTCTAAATTATATCATACAATGGAAAATGTCCTGTTTAATGGTCTTGCATTCTTTAGCATAATCTCTGGAAATGCTATGCACTTAAATTTGATATGAGGCCTTTCTGCTGCTATAGAAAATGATTTCCCTTTCTCGCTCTCTATATATTATATATGCACTTTGTCTATTTATTCAAGAGGATTTTTTTATAAATGATTCCATTTATTTAAATTTTGTTCTTGCATCCCCCTCCCACCCCCTTCTCTCCTTAACACATTCATGTTGCATTGTCGGTACTTATTTGGCATAACCATTTAGCCATAATTGTTTTTCATTTTATGACTAAAGCTGCTTTTCCTGCTTCTATTGCCTCTTATCTCCTTCATCATTATCAATATTTCTTCAAATCCTCATCTTTACAATTTTATAAATGTTTGATCAGGTAAATAAGGAAATTGTGAAGATCCAAAGAGTAACTGCCCCTGTTGGACAGATGCAGCTCAAGAGTCTTATTGGGGCTCATGTTGTAAGTTCACCTAGAATTGTCCAACAATCATCATGAATGAGCACAACACAGAAATACTTGACTTTCACATATTGCGATGCTACCCTAAGAGCCACTGCTCGCTAACAAGTGGCAGAGTCACATTACGACCATGGGCTGCCTAACTTTTAGTTTTCTCATATATACATGAGGACTTTAGTTTAGGTTTTGCAAAAAAGTATATGAATCTGCCCACTCAAAACCTAAACCTTTAGTATAAGATGATATTAAAAATTTATAGGAACTTCTCTTATTTGAGGAAATATTTATAAATTCTAGTGTCCCAAAAGCATTAAATATTGAAATAATGATGAGTCTAATTTAGAATTTCTCAAATTACATGTCATTTTACTTGTCTATATGTGGCTATCATGGGATTTAAGGAAAAAAAAAAAAAGCTTTGATTTTGGCATATTTTATATTTTATATTAAAATTTTAATTTCTTTTATAAAATTAACGTACCATGATATATAATTCCAAAAAGTAAAAAAATTCATGAAAAATAATTCTGGAATATTGAAAAAAATGAGAATTAGTTTTTCAAAAAAGAAAATAGCATATAATTTGGGACATAAAAAAATTGACAAAAAAAGTGATATGCAAGGAGTATATTTTTTTAAACCATATCTTATGTTTCTACTTTTAAGTGATTTGCTTGTTATGTAATAGTTGTCACCAGAAGTCAATGCCTCTTTTGTATACTAAATAAATTTAATTTTTACATGTATCAAAATTTTTTTTAAGTTTTACATTATATATGTATATATTATTCTTTTGTTTGAAATTTTATGTTCCTCAATGTTTTCCACAAACTAAAACAAAGTCTCAAAAAAAGTAGGATGTAAATCAATATCATGAATATATAAACTTGTAGCCATTTGTTTATTATATTTGCAAGTGGTAATTTAATCCCCTGCTACTGACACAACTTGAAAACATCTTTGATTTTCTTTAGGCGGATTAAGTAAGGAGTTAAGGACATCCCTTTTTTCAATTTTGAGATGTTATTGTTGAATAATGTTGGTTAAAATTATAATTAATAGTATTTTATGCAATGGGGATTGTCATTACATTAACTCCAAAAACTAGTTTTATAAATATCAGCTTTGCTGTTTGTTGCTCATAAATTGTGGTTTAACTTTTATATTGGTACCCTAATGCTAACTCTCTGATGTCAAGTAGTTCCAGAATTACAAATCATTTTATCAACTGCATTGCCTTTATTTTAATTCGGAAATGATGTCTTTACTTTGTAAATCTTCATGGTGAAGGAAAAAACTGGGAGCAGCAAAGGTTTTACGATTCTGAAGGGGTGGGACAGGTACTTACCACTGTTCTGGCAGCTGGTTCCACCTAGTGAAGAAGATACCCCGGAGGCTTGTGCTACATATCAAAGTACAACTCCTGAGCAGGTGACATTCCAGTCAGCATAAGATAATGATTTGCAGGTATGTTCACCAAAAGCCTTTTTGCAGCCTCACTCTGTACAGATCAACCAAAAGGGGATGGGTTGAGGGTTATGAATGCATTTCATGCTTGGGGGACTAACTTTGTTAATCAAAGGTAGTTTATCAGTGTTTGGTTTTGAACCATCGCATATCCATCCCCGGAGCATTCAGCCCCAAAGCATTGTAGCAGTTGTATAGTGATCTGTGTTTGAAAAATTCAGGGTTAGTTTAAGTTTTCACAAATCTTGTCAATGCTTATTTGGTTGGCAACAATTACAGACTGTCGTGGCTTGTTTTCAAAGGTAACAATTAGGATCAGTTACAATTGTGATGTGGTCCATTCATGTGAGCCACATGATATTGCGGTTCATTTTAGAGCCATTTTAGGTGGAGCGAGAAATAAAGAGAAAGAAGGAAAAAAATGATTTTCTTTCATTTATGTTGAACAAGAAAATAATGTTTTTTAAAAAAAGTTAAATACTGATTTAGTCTTCATACTATAATTTTTTGTTAGTTTGATGCTTACAAAATAAATTTTGTATTTACATACTAAATCTTTTATTCGATGTATTTTTGAATGCTAACAACTAACAATCAAATGGTATGAAACCTCAATAAAATCTGGACATGTGATAACAAATATCACATTATTTGTGAGTTCATTGTTATGATAGCATCTAAAGAAAAAAAAATTCAGAAAAACTAAAATGAAAGAAATTTTTTGAAAAATTAAAAATTCAAAAAAAAAATCAAAATAAATATCTTATTTTTAATTCAAAATTTAAAAAATAAAAGAAAGAGAGAAAAGAATGTGGGGAGAGGAGGGTATCATGAAATAATTAGTCTTTATTTAATTTTAATTCAAATGTATATTTTCAAATATTAGAATATTAATATATATTTTTTTAATTTCTAATATTTTTGTAATATTGTCTAGCCTACTCAGGTATGACACACCCGAACAAAGTTTTCAAATGATTTCGACTCGATTAGAATTTGATTCATTGATATCTTTAATTATATTATAAACTATAGATTATAGATTTTTAATTTCATAAAAAGTTTTTAAAAATAAATAAAAAAATTAAAATCACAAAAGGTTTTTTAAACATCCATAACTTATGGACAAAAGAGAAGAAGTGTTGATTCGAAATTAAACATTTTCATATTTGGTCAAGAAGTTTTTAATCATTAGCTCTTTGAATTTACGTGAGTATTCAATTTTAAATTGAAGGAGCATATCTTTTGCTTTTACGTGAACCAATGAAAAAGTTCTCCTTTGCAAAGAGTAGCCAGATCTGTTGGCTCTCCATAACCAGGCTCGGATTTTGGATAGAATTTTTCAAATTTCAATTGAGAATATTAATTAATTCATAAAATTTTAAAAATATTAAGTATTAATAAAAAATAATTTTTAATATATTTCAAACAATATTTGGTTTATTTGAGCTGGATGTAGTGGCGTAACCAGAAAATAATTTCAATAACTAGAAAATAATTTTAGTGAGTCATACTCTTATACTAAATTATCATATTATATAAATACATAAATACTTTTTACATTGTATTATTAAAAAATTTTCTCTGTAAATTCAATTGTTTTAGATATTAAAAAATAAAAAACTCCTAGAAATATTATCTTCTTTTAATTATGCTTATGATATAATTATAATTATAACTAAATTTATAAATTAAATTGAATATATATTGATTTAGTGCAATAAAATATTGATAATTTATTTTCATCTTTTAGTAAAGTTCATGGGCATATTTTGGGGATTTATGTGCTTAATATGTGATTATATTTATACATAAATGTAAAGATTTTTATCTTGTTAGAAATTTAGATATTACTATTATCCTTATAAAATGAATAAAAATTTTATTTGTTTATCCTTTTATGTTTATATTGAATTTGAGCGCATTCAATAAGAAAAGTTATATAAATTTTACTATTATTTTTATAATTATAATTTTTTAAAATTTGAGTGGAATCGATTGATCTCAGAAAATACATGTGACTAGGCGAGTTTAAATGGGTTTGATTTTGATAAGGTTTTCAAAAGGTGAATTGGACATGACCAAACCTACGAATGCATATATATGTAACGTCATATCAATGTGTACGGTAATAGAAAAGAAAAGAAAAGAAAAAAAATACATATATCATAATGATTTTTTTTTAAATTCGACAATTTTAAAAAAAATAAAGAGTTGTTATTTTTTTACGTGTAATTGGCATTTTAAAAAAAATTATTAATTTAACAAAATTTTAAAATTAATTAAGATTTAACATAAAATAATTTTTTTGTTTATAAAAATAATTAAATTCGAGAATACGATTATTCGTAAACAAAAATTAGCACTCTCACAACACTTATTTTAAAAAATAATACTAATTAATCATATATTATTATTTAATCTTGACAAAAACAAGCTTGATTTTAATATTAAAAAATAATTCTCTTAGTTCTTTTTTATTATCAAAATTTTTGTTTTTTACTAGCTTTATATTTTCAAAATTTTCTTAAAAATATTAAGTATTATTTTTTTATTTTGAAAAATAAACTAAAATATTATTTGTTGAAAAACTCTAAAAATATTTTAATATATTGATAACTTTAAAAAAGATTTTCTCATATAAAGATTTTTTAAGAATTTATATTTGAATTCCTTTAAATCTCATATTCAAAAATTCATGTTTATTTTAAAAATTAATTAATGCGTTTGAAATGTAAATAATGAAGCATGATTATCATATGTCACTTTATTCCTTTTAAAATAATCTTTTTATCCTTTTTAAACAAAATAATAAATAAATAAAAATATTTTTATGTTAAATATTTTTTTAAATACACTTTAATATAGTATTTTAAGAAAAAAATTTTATGTAAAAATTTTTAAAGAATCATTACCATTCCTTAACATCCCATCTTTAAAAATATTTTTATTTGTTATTATTATTTATTTTTAAAAATTGTACTAGATTTTATAACACTAGTTTTTTAAAAAAGCAAATATATTTATTTTAAAAATTTAAAATTTAAATATGTATATATAAACAAATAAGTAGCTTTAAAAAATTATGCAAAAAACGTTGGTCAATATTGATAAAAAAGTCAATGAAAATCGATCAATCAACAGGTAAACACGAGTCGTGAGTCAGTCAATAATTCTAATCAATTGCAAAGAGTAGAGTCGGGTCGGGCATAAGCATAGGTAAACTTTTTTTTTTTTTTTAAATAGCTATAAAACCAAAGTTTTTTTTTTTTTTTAAATTCATTCGAAGTTTTAAAACAATTCTCTTAAAAAATAAAAAGCCACTCTCTCTAAAAATTAAAAAACTTCACCCATCCTCAAATTTAGGGTTAACAATCCAATTCATCCTTGATAAGTTTTAATCTAATTCAATTTCATAAATTTGATTTATTTTAAAAATTTAATTTTAGATTGGATTGAATCGAATAATGTTAAAAAAAAATTGAGATCGAAACGAGTTTAAATTTTAGACAAACTCGACTCAATTTGATTTGATATTATATAAAAATTATTTTTTAATTAATTATTTAATTAATTATTTATATATATAATTATATAATTATATTTAAAAATTTAATATTTTATTTTTAAAAATAATATTTTATTAATTTCAAATTGTATTAAATCAGATACGATTTATATAATATCAGATTGGATCAAATTCGAGTATAAAAAATTAAAAAAATATTTGGATCAGGTTCGGGGTGAGAAAAACTCATCCCGACCCGACCCATTGTCATCCTACACAAATCGCAAACTCAAATCTTGGTCATTGGCAACTGCGCCAGCCACATCATTCCGCCACTGGTCGTCGATCGTTGGTGTCAAAACTTGATCGACGGATTCCTCCATTTTCTCCTCGTCTTTTCGTTTTTAAGCTTAGATTTTTCCAAAATGACCAAGATTTGCCTAGATCTACGTTGAAAACCTGCTGCTTTAAAACCTGAAATTTCCTCTTCTGTCGCACCAAAAATCTTCTTCTCACAATATGTTCGTCATCTAGCCCTAGCCTCTCACCTCACCAAGAATCAAGCCTCGAAACCTCCTAAAATACCTCGAACCCAAAATCTTTTGAAACCCTCTTTTCTCTTTTTTTGTTTTTCGATTTTTTTTCTTGTGCATGTGTGATTGCTGCTTCCTCTAATAGGAATGAAATTTTTTTTGTGTTTTAATTTTAGTTTTGGACTGTTGTTTGGAAAGGTTTTTTAGGTTGTTCATAGTGTAAGATTCAGGTACGTTTGGGTAATTATGGTTTTTTGGTTAGTGAGGGGGTTTTGATTTTGATTGTTTGTGTATGGTGGCGGTGATTGGTGGTGACTGTGGGCTTAAGGGTCAGGGTAGTTACAGGCTATGGTGGTTGCGGGGTTAAGGGTAATGGGATTTTTTTTTTGAGTGTAATTGCTGTAAAAAATTGGCCTTTTCTTGGGTCGATTTTTCTGCACAGTTTTATAACCATCTTCAACTTTTAGGTTCATAGCAAAACTGAAAAAATATTTAGAGATGTGGGTAAGATGGGGCTTGTTGGCAGCTAAATTTTCAGCTATAATGGTGGTTTTCCAAGTCCTTTTTCTGTGTTGTTGATTTTCAAAAATTACAGTTTGCTTAATACTTTGGTCTTCCTAATTTCGGTTTACATTAGGTATTTTAAGGGGATGGTTGGCTTGTCACAACCAAAAAGAATTGATCATTGTTCTTCAGGAAAGGTAAATTGCAGGGAATGGTCGAAGAATGGACAAGGTAGGGGTGGCCGACTGGTCTGTAAGTGGTAGTGTGCACGACACCCTACACCACCTTTTTTTTATTATTTTATTTAATTTTAAGATTAATTAATTAATTAATTAAAATTTAATTAATTTTAGTCAAACAATTTTGGACCTTAAATTGGATTTATATGACCTCATTGAATTCTGGGCTCCTAAGCCCATATAACCCAACTTTAATTGGATCTAATACTTGCAAAATGGCCTAAGAAATATAGATCTAACATAAAGCCCAAATAAGTCTAACAATTTTTCAAATGTGCTCAAATTAGGTATGAAAATAACAATCCATTTTAGCTAACCCAAATAAATTGAGGTGTTTACCATTGTTTTTCTTTATACATTGTTGATTTTCAACAATAGGATAAAAATTTAACAAAAAATTTGTGTAGGATAAGAAATTCAAAAGTTTTATATTTTTCCTCTCCTTTTTTTTTTTTTTGAATTTTTTCCATTTTTCTATAGTTTTTGTTTTTTTGTTTTGTTTTTCTAAATATTTCTCTCTACAAAAGCTTTAAAACTTTGAAAATCTCATTAAAAGAAAAGTCTTTATAAATAGAGGGTTTGAATTTTTTTTAATATCTCATCTAAAAAAGGGTTTCCCATAGAAAGAGGTTTTAAAACTTTTAACATGATTCATTTGAAAAAGTTCTTCATTATTTGATATCTCGTCTGAAAAAAGAATTCCATAAGCATAGGTTTTGAAAGTTTTAAAAGTCTTACTTGAAAGAAGGCTCATCGTAAATAAAGACTAAAAAACTTTTAAGAATCTTTTTAAAAAAATTCTTTGTTTATTTGAAATTTTATAAATCCTATTCAAAAAGCTCCCATAAATAGATATTTTGAAATATTAAAAATTCGTCTAAAAAAAATCCTCATAAACAAAAGTTTTGAAACTATAAAATTTAATTTGAAATAAAACTTTACATAAACAAAAGTTTTGAAACTTTTAAAAATATCTTTCAAAAAACTTTTCATAAATAGAATTTTAAAACTTTAAAAATTTTATCCAAAAAACTTGTCATAAACAAAAGTTTTGAAACTTAAAAATTTTTATATGAAAAAGTTCCTTATAAATAGAGGTTTTGAAACTTTAAAAATCTTATTTTGTGCCAATTTAATTGAGCTCAATATCCACACGTGCCATCTAAATTGGATTTAAAATTTCAACTTTTGTGCTAATTTAAATAAGCTTAAATTTCATTTATGCTAGTTAGATTGGGCTTAACAATCTCTTTATTGTGCCAACTTAACTAGATTTTAATCTCATTTGTGGCAATTAAATTCGACTTAAAATCTTATATCTCATACCAACTAAATTGGGTTTAAATCTCAGCTATGCTAGCTACATTGGGCTCGACAATCTTAACCAATGCCATGGCCCAAAATCTCAATTGGTGCTATGAGCTTAAATTCCCGAGGGCTTGAATCTCATCTTGAAAATATCAACATTTATTTTTTCTAAGAAAAACTTTTCTTGTTTTTCATATTTTCCAGATACCATATACCTTTTCCAAACTCTTAGTAAGCCATTTTTTTTTTTTACATACTCTTTCCTTTTTTCTTTTCTTGACGAGCTCTTTTGTTTTCTTTGCTGAAAACTTTTCTCTCTTTTTCTTTTCTTTAATATTTACAAAATTGACAAATGAGACTATGATGTAAATGCCTATTCTAAAAATGATAGTGCATATGCAACAATTTTTATTCAAATGCAAATGATTTGTGAAAATCATTACCAACAATACAAATGCAAATGCTCTTTTTATGATACAAATGCCTTATGCACCAATTCTTACTAGAGATGAACATGTCAAAATTTTTTTCATGATACAAATGCCACATGCAAATACAAACTTCCTTTCAAAAGTACAAATGCCATTTTATAGGCATACAAATGCAAAATTTTCTATTTGTAAATTTTTAAAATTACTAAATCTATAGTTTAGGTACCATATTAGAGATTTTTAAAATTTAGATATCATATTAAACATTTAACTATAGTTTAAGGGTCATTCATAATATTAACTCTTTTTTTCAATTGTTGGAATGTATCTTTAAAGACACGATAATGGTAAATACATTACCATATTTTTTCTATAATTCATAACTAATTTATCTGGAAAGAAAGAATACTATCACAAATCGATGCTTTACATCTTTATGTCCCAAATAATCTAGAAACCTTAAAATTTGATATTTCAATTTGAAGATATGGATTTGAGTCTTGAAATCGAAGAGGATAATTTTATTTTTAAATTTCCCAAAATAGAAAATAAAAATGCTTTCCATGTTTATTATTCATGATTAATACTCCAAACCTATGTATGTATCCAATTTGCATGAATTTAATGCATCTATAAACAGTGATTTGGAAGGAATTACATGAGGTTTTAAATCCCACTAATATTACACAAGTAATTTTCCTTTCAGCTGATTGTGTTGTTTTTTTACATGAACTCTTAATTTTAATAATCAAATTTAAATCTTGATAGCATCAAATATAAAAAATTGAAAATTGCTTCAATTGCAAGTGACAAGAGAGATCTAACCAAAAGAGAACACCCATAAATCTGCTACAAAATAAAATAAATTTGTTATTTTTCATTATAGATGATGCTAGGAAGTACAAATGTTTTCAAGTCCAAAAGTGATCTAAGTATAAATATATAAATGAAAAGAGTTAATTATAGTTTTAATACTCAAACTTTAAGAAAATGTATAAATTGGTATATGAACAAATAAAATGTACAAATCACCCTTTGCACTTTCAAAGTGTGTAATATTTTAGTCCATCAGTTAACACCGTTAACTTAATTTGCGTATGTTACATCTAACCAATAAGGTCAAGCCACATATTTGCCAAGTGTTAATTAAAACAATTATTAAACACAACATAAAAATCCATGTGGATGCCACAAGACATCCATATTGGTATGCTTGAGCAAGAATTTTACCTTTAAAGAGTGTTTGGTTTGGAGAAAAGTAAGATTTCTGGTCGAAATCTTACTTTTCGTAATTTAATTCCTTATGAAATATGATTTCTGAGGTTATTTTTAAGCTTTCCAATAGTGTCAAGAAAGGGAAAGAAAGAGAATAAAAGACTCTCATCTCCTTGAGGTTCCTTTAGACTTTTGAGGCAAAGTAAATTTTTTTTCCTATTTACCCTCACTTAATTAGACTAGATAGATTGCATTATTGACTTTAAAAACGTAATAATTTTATATTTTGCTTTTTAAGATTAAAAACATAATTTTTGTTAAAAATATGAATTTTTTTTTTTAGAATTCAACAAAGACAATATTTTTAAGATAAAAATGTGATCTTTGTTGAAAATATAAAAAAGTATTTTTCAAAATTAAAAAAAAATAACGTTTCTAAAATAAAAAACGTAATTTTTGTTAAAAATATGGAAACTTTATTTTTTAAAATTCAACAAAGATAATATTTTACGATAAAAAATGTGATATTTATTGAGAATATGAAAAAAAATTAATTTTCAAAATTCAATAAATATGACATTTTAAAGATAAAAAAAATACTATCTTTATAAAAAATTATTTTTGATGTGATAATCCTCCAAATGAGGCTTATCTTTCATATGATAATTTTGATCCACCAACATCGGCTAACAAATCTACATGCCAACTTTTTTAATTTATTTTTCAGAAGCTAAAATCTACAACAGGAAACTTCAGACCAATGGTTTTGGCTATGTCTTTGAAGGGTGGAAAGAGGAAAATAGGATAGGACCGGTAAAACCACATTTAGGGATTACAGTTGCTGTTAAGAATTTGAAGCCAGATGGTTTTCAAGGCCATAAATAATGGGTGGTTAGCAGAAAAATGTGTTTCGGGTTGGTCGATTCAATGTTGAAAAGATTATTAGATAGGGTTTGTTATGGGGTGATTATTCAAAAATTTATTGTGATCTATACATGATGATTAGATCACTGTGTTTAGTAAACACTTAGTGATTCTACGTAGCAGTGATCTTAGATCACCGAGAGTGATAAGATCATTACTTTGAAAAGTGATCTAATTCCTGTAAAAAAGGGTGGGAAAGTTTTATTAATGAGGTGAAGTGATATGTAAAATTAATAATAGTTAAATTTGCCCATTTAATATGTAAATTAAAACTTATTGCATTTAAAATTATAATTATTTTAAATTATAAATTTTATATTTTCTAACTAATATTCATTACAATAAGTTTAAAATAATTTACATTTTTTTTACTTTTTTTAATATTTTATATACAATATAAATTTTTTTATTTTTCTTTTATTATGAATTTAATAAATTGGTTTTATTTTTTAATTCAAATGTTTTTTTTACATAATTTATATTATAAAAATCAATTTTTATGTCAATGAATATATTTATTAATTTAATGTAATTATATTTATTACAAAATAAATAAATATTATTAATATTTTACAAATTATTATCTTTAAATAATTATTAAATAATTAATTTGTGTAACTATTACAATATGTATGGTTATTTTCGTACTGTTAAACAAAATAATATTTATTTTTTAGTAATATAAAACACAATGATCTTTAATTCCTAAAAATTTATCATTGTTAACTAAACAAAGTGATTACAGATCATGAGTGTTAAAATTATCTTAGTAATAAGATCACTCCAGTAATTACATTCCCATGATGATCTTACATTATATGTCAAATGCTACCCTCGTAAGTTACTGAAATTGGGAGTGTAACATTATATGATTCTTCATGCAGGGTTGAGGTTGATTTTCTTGAACATCTTTATCATCCAAACTTAATAAATTTGTAAATTTCTATAGTTGTATATTCAAGTTGGATCATTTCATTTATTGACAATTGATTTTAAGTTGGACGCTTAATAAATATAAAAAAAAATATGATTTTTGTTAAAAATATGAAAAAAATTATTTTTCAGAATTCAACAAAAAATACAATGATTTTAAGATAAACAATGTGATTTTTATTAATAATATGAAAAAGCTATTTTTTAGAATTTTTTAGTTCCAACAAAGATAATATTATTCACATGTCACATGTTATGTATGTTATGTATGTTACTTGTTATTTACATACCACGTGCTATGAAAATAATGTGTTATTCACGTGTTATCAAGTATAACATAATAAAAAATTTTATTAAATAGTCTTACATTTTTTTTAACAAAACACAAAAATATTACATTTTTTAGGTTAACAAAATTTAGGAATTATACATTTACCTTCAATAGTATTTTTCCCAAAACCTAAGAATTCGTGAATTAAATGTCTAATAATTTCTTTTTCTAGCTTTAGTTTTTTTTACTACTATGTTTTTCTTTTATTTTTTTTGAAAAATCAAAATTAACATTTGGGAAAAAAAATAAACATCATAAATAGAAAACAAAAAAGCCAAAAGACACCCCTAATGAAATACCTAATTTCAAACACAAATAATTTTTATTGAAATCCCCAAATCCAAAAAAAAAAAAATTCTATAAAAATTCTCAATTCAGAATATAAAGAACATTAGTGTTTTGAAGCATCAAAGAATTCATTATCAGTTTTGGAGTTCTTGGGATTTGTTGGAGATTTTGATTTTGTGGAAGTCAAATTCAAACGGGTACTCAACTTTAAAATTCTTATTGTTTTAGGCTTTATAATCATAGGAATTTTGGGTTTTCTTTTAAAGATTTGTATTACTAGTTATTAGAATAGCTATAAATGGTATTTAATATTCTTCTATCATTTATGGGATTTGTTTTTATTTCACTGACCTGAAATCGTTATAAGTTTTGAAGTTCAAGTAAGTAACAAATTTTACAGAGACAACCTGGCAAATTAAACAATACAAATGAGGCATTGGTTTGAAGAATTTGTTAATTAAGATTGGTGCACTTTTTATCTAAAGTTAACTAATGAACAGAAATAGCCAAATTTGTCATTTTAAGAGCTTTTCCAGCTTCTGGTGGTTGACCATCTTCAATGCCTAATTTAACTGATGAAGCTCCGACAGCTGCCTCTGAAGCCAACTTAATCTCTTCCAATTTATTTCGAATTTTTATCCCCACCTTGTTAATGAACAACTTTTCTAGCATCAAATGCTAGTGCCATTGAGCATCGCTTTTTTAAATGTTCACTTGGGTAGGAAAGCTTTGTATTAGGCACAACATCATTTCCATTTGCTAATCATGCTTTTGAAGATTTTAATTCCTTGTCTTCATACTATCATAACATATAGATCCATAAATCTATAGCTAGACTTAATAAATGGATAGAATCGCCACCAATCTTTTTTATCTAAGTGTGATTGGTCACCTAAGGAATCTATCATTTTAAGGAGTTTCTAAGCTTAATTAAGGGTCCTTAAAAGAAGAAGTTTGGGTCTACTAACCAGAACAGGGTTTGAAAGTTTGGTTACACATGGAGAAGATTATAGCACCCCCACATGCCCATCCAAATGATGGTACCATATTATTTTAAATTTATCGTAAGATCTTGATTCTAATGGTTTCAAATTTTATGTTGAATATTAAAAATAATTCTTAAAATTTTGCATCAATCTGGTAGAATTCTTAAAAATATTTTCTCACCTTGAGAGTATTCAAAGATCTCACTTGATTTCTTAAAGAGACTTTGTTGTCGGAAAGATTTTTTTTTAATTTTATTTTTTGTTGAAAATATATCTAATTATTCCACCATTTGGGCCAAATTAAAAATATTTTTTTTAATTTCTAAATTCTTCACCATTTGGGCTTATTTAAAAACTATCTTTATTTATTATTAATTTTTAATTTCTAAATTTTTCATCATTTGGATCAATTTAAAAATTATTTTTCTTTTTTCTTCTTTTTTTTTGGAAAGAAAATAATATGACAATTATTTTTTACTAAAATCTCATTTAAATTCTTGCACCATTTGGGATAAATTTAAAGAAATTTCTCACCTAGAGATTTTTTAAAAAATTTACCGTTTGAAATTTTAAGAATCTTATCATTGGATAATTGTCAAATATTTTCAACCAAAATTTTTTATTTTTTATTTATTTTTTTGATTGAAAATAAATATTATTATTGTTATTGAAACTTTATCTAAATTATTCCATCATTTGTAACAAATTTAGATAAAATTTCTCACCTAAGAATTTTATAAAAATTTACCATTTAAAATTTCTATAAATTTTATCATTGGATAATTAATATTTATTCTCAAAAAATATTTTATTTGGTTTTACATTTTTAATTTTTCCTAAATATAATCATGCAAAATACTATGAAAATAAATAAAATAAATTAATTAAAAAAATACCAAACAGGAAAACGGCTTGGCTTAGCGGCTAGAAGCTTGGCTCGACTGTAGGAAAAAAAGCTGAAATGGTCAAAAAGTGACTCAGCTTGGCTCTACTTGAAACAAAGACTGAAAAAAGTCATCAGAATATGAGAATTTTTTAGATTTTTTCCCAAAAGAATCTTTTTTAAAAAAAAAACCCTAAAAAATCTTCAAAAAATTTTCTTAACTGCTTCTCCTGATTTTTACCTCTCTCCTTAATTTTTTTATGTGTATGTGTGATCTGTGTGGGCATGTATTTATAGGATTCTGAATCTAAGAACGCAAATCCAGAAAGGAATCTCAATTTCCTTTGAATTTCAACCTTAAACCCAATTTCAACTTTACAAATCAGTTCCAACAATTTCACACAAACTCAACTACCTTTATTTTTTATTTTTTTATCAACAAAATTAACTCAAGTAGAACCCCAAACAGATTGGGATGTCTACAGCTACCGTTCTTTGCATATTTTATGTGAAACAAAAATTATGCAAAGTCGTAGACAACCCAATCAGGAATCAACACACATTTTTATTTTTAATTTTGAAAAAGTAAACAAAGCTTTTTTAACAGAGGCTTAACGACTTTTAAAAATAAAAGCTTCCTCTAAATAGAAGCATAACAACTTTGAAAAATAAAAGGCTCCTTTAAACAGAAGCATCACAACTTTGAAAAATAAAATGCTCCTCTAAACAGAGGCACCACAACTTTGAAAAATAAATTACTCATTGACAATCATGTCTAGAGGAACCATAGATCAGATTTGATGAAATTTGTAATGGAAACTCAAAGATTCACAATTTGAGTTTGAAATTCAAAGGTTCAGATTCCCAAGAACCTTTTAGCTTCGTAAGAATTTACTAAAATCTGATTATCAAAATTTTAATTTCACAAGAATTCAAATTTGCAAGATCCCAAGATTCACATTTGCAAATTGCAAGACTTGCATCCAATATTTAAAGATTCTCATTTGAATTTTGAAGATTCATATAAAAAATTTCGAGTTCAAATGTTCGCATTTGACAAATTTGGGATTCACATCCAAAAAGTTTAAGCTTTTTTGTTTGAATTTTGGTGATTCACATCCAAAAGCTTAAAACTTCTCATTTGAGTTCAAAGGTTAAAGTTTCACATCTAGAATCTCAAAGGTTCTCATTTGAGTTCTTCTTAAAGATTTCTCATTTAAGACTGAAAGATTCTCATTTGAAAATTTCTTAAAGATTCTCATTTATGACTCAAAGATTCTCATTTGAAGATTCACAATTTTATCTTAAAAGATTTTATCCAAAGATTCAAAATTTCTTTTTTAGATGACTTTCAAACTTTTACCAAAGTTAAAATTTTATATGTAATGAATGTCATGGTCAATGATATAAATGCTTTCTTAATGATGCAAATGCAACAATCTAGACCCTTACAATACCATATTCTCAATCATGATTCAAATATTTACTGCCTAATGCAAATGCATAGCTAAACCAAAGTTTCAAATATTTTCCAAACAATAATGCAAACGTAATACATATAATGCGGATGTCCATGTCATGAAATTCTAATTAATTGTGGCAATATGGTTCTCAATACTCCACCATTCCTAATCTTTTTTCCAACTTCTCAACATTAACCATTTAGAACAAGTTTCTTCAATTGATACTTGATTATAATTCACAGGCCTTTCAGCATTAGCAATTTTTAGAACAAATTTCATCAATTGCCCCATATCATTTAATCACAACTCATAGGTTTCTTAGTATTAGTAATCTTAGAATAAATTCTGTCAACTGATCCACATTATATTTATCACTTGATCACCATTTATAGGCTTCTCAGCACTAACTATTTCAGAATGAATTTTCGTCCATTGGTCCATATTATTTTCATCATTTGACCACATCTCATAAGTTATATAGACTAATCCATCACCATACATGTGTCATCTTTTCAAGTTTTAGACATCTCTTCATCATTTTTTTACCTCCTATCATCATGAATTTTTTTTCAAAGGAATTCAAGAATCTTTTATGCACATTATCATTCATTCATCATCATTTCAATTTTTGACAATTATAATGCAGTCATACATTTTTTTGATTCATTTAGAGGATGTAAGAACAAAAAAGCACAAGGTGAATTGGCAAAAGGGCGATCAATGATGAGTGAGTCAGGTACAAAAATAAATGGGGAAAAGAGTAAATTCAAAGTATATCATTGGGAATGGTATTGAACAAATGGAGTAACAATATCCAAATAATGAATACTAAGATAATTCTTAACATTAATTAAGAATTCTTTTCCAAAAACTCATTCCATTGACTTTTGAGATCATTTTTAAGCTCATTGAACTTTGTCCCAACTTTAAGGTATCTTCAGATGTCTTTGACCTTTCTCCCTGTGAACTGTTTATCTAACTCTCAGCTTAAAGATTTTTCTACCTAAATCGCCGTTTCGAGTTTTCAATTTGAGTCTTCCTTTTCTCTCATTTTACATTTCCCATTTTTTCATTTTTTTGTATTTTTTATCCATTAACAATATCTCTCTCACATTAATATCTAGAGTAATGTAGCATGATTTCGTTGTTCCATCATAAGCATGTCTTAGCCCAACAAATGATCATTCAATTCGAGCACCCACATTTGATCTAAATGAACTTTTAAAGGTTGTAAGCAAGCCATGGTGATGGGTCATTAAAGAAATGAATAAAATAAGCTCAAAACATGTATTTAAAGGTTTCAAAACTAAATGATCATTTCTCATCATTTGATGTAACTTGGCATTTTACCCCACATCATTTCACTATTTTTTTCCTATTTCATTCACAGTCTTCACAAAAAGACTCTCATTACTTTACCCCAAATTATGTGTGGCATTCATTTTTTTTTCTCTATTTTTCTTTGTTTTATTTTTTTTCTCTTTTTTGTTTTCTATTTTTGAGACATTTTATGGTCTTTTATCTTTTTTTTTTTTTCAAAAATTGTTCCTCGGTGTGGAGCATAATCCTTGGTCAGGGTTCTTTAGAAAAATAAATCATAATAAGCTCAAAGGGGTAACAATGAATGGTTTTTCAAATTGTAAGAAAAAGATGGTTATTTTCATCTCAAATGTAAACGCTTTCCTTGAATATCATCTATTGAACAAAAATAAGCTCATGAATCTTTATAAAGAACTTACACATCTTCAAGACATATCTATTTCATATCTACTGGTAGCTGGCTTATTTTCATAAATCAATGTGAATAAGTTCTTAAACTTAAATCTCAAAATTATTATTGTCATTGTCTAAACATTCATTATTTGAATTTAAAAATGAGAATAAAAAGATATGGTAAATAGCAAAACATGGAATAATAACTTGGATGAAAGAGAAAATGTAATGAAATGCATCAACTTATCTTTTATTAAAATGATAACAAGTGAAATCCTATTGAATGAAAGAATTCCTAACATTACTATGAAAGAAATCTTAAAATGATAAGCAGCTTCCAACCAGCCTTAACATCCTTCTCAAAATTATGCCTTTGTGTAATCAAGTGAAGAATTTTTATTGATAGCTTATCTTTCTAATTCATCGAAGCTCACCAAGCCTTTTCGAATCAAATTTTGCAATTTGTGTTTGAAAATAGGGTAGGTTTCAATAGAATGACCTACATTCCCATTATGATAATTGCACGTTGCATTAGCATCGTACCACTTTAGATATAGTGGTTTTAATGGTTCTAGAATAACTGGAAGATACCAAGTTGTTCTTGATTAGTTTTGGGAATAACTCAGTGTAAGTCATGGGGATAAGGTCAATATGTGCCCTTTCTTATTTATCTTGAGATCTCCTTAAACCTCTTGTTTAGTTGTTAGGCTTTTAAACTGATGTAGGTAATTAAAAGGCTGATTGTGGGTAAACTGATTATGGATATGGTTGGTAAGGGTAAGGTGAGATATTGTTCACAGCAGGATAGTACGGAGAGTAACCTTATAGTGGATAGGGTTGATATCCCTTGAACTATTTGTCAAAGTTCATGACTTGGCTTCAATCTCTTTTTTCTCTGGCACCTTCTTGGTTTTCTCTTACTTCAACTTGTCATTTTTAATGATATTTTCAATGATTTCGCCTGAGATCACCATATCGACAAAATTCTTTGTTGTATTTCCTATCATCTTTTCATAATATGAAGATTTCAAAGTGCTGATAAACAACATTGTAATTTTTTTCAATCAAAGAGGCTACACCTAAGAAGCAATATCCATCCACCTTTAGGCATATTCCTTGAATGATTCAGTTGTTTTTTTTTTCATATTCTATAAAGAAAGGCGATCAGGGGTCAAGTCTATAATATGTCGGTACTGATTAATGAAGTTATGAGCCGTATCACTCTAAAATGAATGTAGGTCCTATCCAACTGGACATACCACTTAGCAGCAGAGCCCATGAGATTGTCTTGGAACATATGCATCAATAGCTTCTCATTATTAGCATGGGCAGCAATTTTTTGATAGTACATGGTAATGTGGGTCTTTGGACATTTTGTACCATCATACTTTTCAAACTCTAGAACCTTGAATTTTGAAAGAATAACCACATCTGGGACCAAACAGAGCCTAGCAACATCCACCAAACCATAAAAACCAACTCCTTCCACTACTCGCAGTCTTTTCTCTAACAAGTTCATCTTTTGTTCAGTTTTTAAGGCTTCTAAAGTCTCATTCTCCTTGGGCCTCAACTTTTTTTTCTCTTCTGGATCATCCAAATTAGGGACTGGTATTGGTTCTACTGCCTTCTTAGTAAAGATAAAATTTATATAACTCTAATACTGCCTTAGATTTGAAGCTGATGGCATTATAGGGTATGTGTACCTTACAAAATAAGTGAACTACTGTGATGGTGGATTTTGTGTGGGTTGGACTTGATGTGGCCTCAAAACTAGAAGGGTACAATAGGTTATCCACCTTTTATAAGGGATGGTCTTGTTGGCTAGTACTTTTTTCTATACCTTTTCTCATGTTTAACTTGTTTAAAGCCTCTAAAATCTTATTCAACTCCCATTCTAGCTTCTCTTAAGCTTTCTCTATCCTCTCGAGACGATTAAAATTTTTTTGTTCCATTTGTCTGGTTCGAGCTCTTGTGTTGTATTGGTGAGTTGATTGTATGAGATTCTTTGTTGGTAGAGCTATCCTTGAATCTTGATACCATAATTATGATTAGAAATGAGATGCTATGTGTTTGGTATATTGATGCATTAATGAAATGTATATTTTTATGGATGAAATCTAATATGAAAGTGATGCAGATACACAATGTTACATATGACAATGAAAATGATGTATGATATGATAATGCAAATGCACAAAGTCAAACAATCAAAATGGTTAGATAAACACAAATTGTTCTTTCTTGTGTCTTAACTTTGGGTTACATCCATCATTGGGTAGGAAAGGCTCTATCCTAAAACTAGTCTTCTTAGGTGTTGACTATATACAGGGTTAGATGATTTTGACCACTAAAGGTTCCCAAATTGTTCTTTACATCATAGTCCATCATA
The DNA here is from genome assembly GCF_002303985.1 of Durio zibethinus. The sequence continues at coordinate 7,713,874 of NW_019168481.1, read as the reverse complement.
GACTAGTAAGGTATTCCAATTTTCACCCATTACAGGCTACCAATGGAAAGGATTCAATTTGAGTAGGAGTATTTCACTAGCCATTACGAAGATTATCATCTCACGAGAGAGTAGGTACTTTACTCTTTCCTAAGAGGGATAGAGCCCGGGTATAGAGCTAATCTAATGCAAATGCATGTGATAGTGTATGTGAAGGAACATATAGGTTTCATGCCTTAAAAATAAAAGATAAAAAAAAACCAAAAGTGTTAGTAAATAAATAACACAAATCATTACAATTTAAAATTATTAGACCAAAGAATATGATAAATTTAAAAGTTTATGGCTTGACCCTCTATGGCTATTCCCAGTGGAGTCACCAAACTGTCATAACATATAGATCTGTAAATCTATAGCTAGACTTAACAAATGGATGGAATCACCACCAATCTTTTTTATCTAGGTGTGATTGATCACCTAAGAAATCTATCATTTTACGAAGTTCCTAAGCTTAACTAAGGGTCCTTAAAAGAATAAGTTTGGGTCTATTAACCAAAACAAGGTTCGAAAGTTTGGTTACATATAGGGAAGGTTATAGCATCCCCACATGCCCATCCAAAAGATGGTACCATATTATTTTAAATTTATTCTAAGATTTTGATTCTAATGGGTTCAAATTTTATGTTGAATATTGAAAAAATTCTTAAGATTTTTCCATCAATTTTGTAGAATTCTGAAAAATATTTTCTTACTTCAAGAGTATTCAAAGATCCCATTTGATTTCTTGAAGAGACTCTGTCGTCGGAAATATTTTTTTTTAGTTTTATTTTTTTGTTGAAAATATATCTAATTATTCCACCATTTAGGTCAAATTAAATTTTTTTTTGAATTTCTAAATTCTCTACCATTTGGACCTATTTAGAAACTCTCTTTATTTATTAATTTTTTTATATTTCTAAATTTTTCACAATTTGGGTCAATTTAGAAAATTTTTTTCTTCTTTTTTTTTGAAAAAAAAAATATGACAATTATTTTTTATTAAAATTCCATCTAAATTCTTCCACCATATAAGACAAATTTAAAGAAATTTCTCACCTAGAGATTTCTTAAAAAATTTATCATTTGAAATTTTTAAGAATCTCATCATTGGATAATTGTCAAATATTTTCAACCAAAATTTTTTATTTTTATTTTTTTTGATTGAAAATAAATATTAATTATTGTTATTGAAACTTTATATAAATTATTTCACAATTTGGGACAAATTTAGATAAAATTTCTCACCTAAGAATTTTATAGAAATTTACCATTTGAAATTTTTATAAATTCTATCATTGGATAATTAATAGTTATTCTCAAAAAGTATTTTATTTGGTTTTACATTTTTTATTTTTCCTAAATATAATCATGCAAAAATACTATGAAAATAAAAAAAATAAATAAATAAAAAATGAAAAATACCAAACAGAAAAACTTCTTGGCTCAGCGGCTAGAAGCTTGGCTCGATTGTAGGAAAAAAAGCTGAAATGGCTCAAAAAGTGACTCAGCGTGGCTCGATTGAGACAAAGACTGGAAAAAAACCCCAAAAAATCTTTTAAAATTTTTTTTGATTGCTTTCTCTGATTTCTACCTTTCTCCTTGATTTTTTTGTGTGTGTTTTTATGATCTATGTGGGCATGTATTTATAGGATTCTGAATCTAAGAACTCAAATCCAGAAAGGAATCTTAATTTCCTTTGAATTTTAACCTTAAACCTAACTCTAACTTTACAAACTAATTCCAACAATTTCACACAAACTTAACTATTTATTTTTTTATTTTTTTTATTAATAAAATTAACTTAAGTAGAACTCCAAATGGATTGGGATGCTAAACATACCAATTCCTAAATTGGAACCAACAATAACCTTCCTTTTCTTCTCAAGTCTACCGGAATTAGATCCTGATGATTCAGTATGGCCATTGGACAAAATTGGAGTTGTCTGAAGGGCCAAGTTTTTCATTGAACGTTTTCTATTGGCACCTGATTTCACCTTTGACCCTGCTCAAGCATTCCCGTCGGTTTAATAAACGGCATTAGTGGAAATGGCTAATACTCCATTATGGCCCACAATTTTTGCAGAAGCTCAACATAATGAGGTCCACTGAAATGACATATTAGATCAATTCAATGATCTGCTTTGATATTTTCTACAATTAGACCAGATCAATGACAAGGATGCCTACTGTCTAGGCCATTAAAGGCACATCATACTGAACATTTACATTAGGGAATCACCATTTTTTTGCTTAATGCCAACTTAATGTCAGTTTTGGTGCTTTAGGATTGTAATGCCAACAGGTTAATATACTTCTACAATTTTTTTTTTTTGGTACTTGTTAATGGTTAATATTAGCAGATTAACGTACTTGAAACAAACATATATCATGTTTAAACATATTTTTTGATAAATATTAATATATCATGTTTAAATATATATTTTTTAATAAACATTAAGATATTCATTACAGGAAAAAGTATTTGGACATTGGATTGATAAAAAGTAAAGTTGAATAAAAGTAAACTTGTTACAAATTCTATCCATTCATTAGACAAATACCAATCAATTCATAGTCAACAAAAAAAAAGTCATCAAATTCCAAATCACCGCGAGCCCAACCGATCATTAATTGTCAACAAAACAAGAACCACAAAAGTTAAGAATAAGTTTTGAAGGGAGCACATCAAACATTAAATCATATCACTTTCTTGAATCTACACCATTTCTTTTGCTTTGAGCGTTGTTCTTGTAATTTCTGCTCTATTGAGTGCTTAGTCCTAGAGCATTTTTCTTTGCACTTCTGTCCTCTTGAGTGCTTTGCAAATCAGATAGAAGTGTCTCGATGTCAATTCTTCCTTGCCCTTTAGTTCTTTGTTGCTTCGTTCTCAACAATTCATCTTTATAAATTATTTAAAACTAAAAATACATGAATACATATGGCACATTTCAAAACACATCTACTATTAACCCAAATGTACCTTTAAAGAGCCAAGAGTTTCCTGTAGATTATCTAGCCTTGTATAATCCCATTAATAATGTAATCTCAAACCACACAATAATATATCAGTGGAACATCAAGTCATACAATTAAAAAAAATGATAAAAAGAAAAGGTATGAAAATTCCACTTAAAAAATAAAAATAAATTGATTTACAAAATCCAATAAAGAAAAGACATAAAAAATACGAAAAACCCAAACTTTTAGAGTGTTGTCTCACATATATAACCGAACAAAAGAACTGACAAAAAATAGAAAAAAATGTATGAATAAAAAATACCTATTGATTCTTCACAATTCAAACTTTATCACCATCCAAAGCTCCTCTTTGGCGTTTCAAATACTAATGCTCTTTATATTATGAACTGAGAATTTTTATAGAGAAAATTTTTTATTGGAATTGGGAATTTCAATCAAAGATTTATTTTGTTTGAAATTTGGTATTCCTTTGGGGTTAATTTTTGTTGAGGTTTGTCTTGAATCTCTTAATCACACATCAAAAATTGAGTGAAGTTATAAGAGTTGTGAGTTTATCTTATATCTCACATCAATAGTTTAGTAAAGATATAAAGGGTTTCACCCTTATAAATAAAATACTTTGTTTTTAATTTGATAATCCCAAATAATTAGACACTAGCTAAGTGAGTGGGCTATTAAAAAGATGTAATTAGATTTTGAGTTAAGTTATAAGTAAGGAGTTTTTTAGTGACTTTTCTCATTCCAGAGTCTAAATTGTAAAGATTTATTTGTTAGTGGATTGGGTTTAAAGTAAGCTATTTTTAGTTAGGCTGAAACAAATATATTTGTATGTTCTTATTCTTGTTTTGGGTTTACTCTATTGTTTGTGTGTATGAGTGTTGTGTGTGTTTATTTCTCAATAAGTGATATTAGAGCGAGGTTCGAGACGTGAGAAAAGGCAAGCCTAAGAGATTGTGAGGACGGTGCAAGTATTTCAAACTGTCTGAAGGTATGTCTAATATACCTAAGTTTGAGATCATTTATTTAATAGAAAGAGTAATTTTATGCTATGACAAAGTATTATTCAAGATCTGTTAGTATAACAAGTGTTAGATCAAACGTTAGAAAATAGTAATCTTGAGAGAGTGTCTGATAGTAATTGAAATAAAATTTAAAAGAAAGCTGTTAATACTATTAGATTGACCATAGCCCTAGAGATAAAATACAATGTATTGACTGAAAGTACTCCAAAGAGTTTATGGGATAAGCTTGAGGGTATCTACGCATTGAAGTATTTAACTAATAGATTATGTTTAAAGATAGATCTATATTCTTTGAAGATGAAAGAATGTACGAGTCTTTATAATCGCTTGAATGAATTTAATAGGTTAGTTTATCAATTGCTGGTTATTTATGTTGATGACTTAAACGATAAAGAGAAGGCTTTAATTTTGTTATCATCTTTGCCCAAGTCATATAGACCTTTAGTTCAAACTTTGTTGGTAGGTAGGTTTATTTTGAAGTTGGATGGTGTGACTGCCCTGTTGTGTAAGAACAAATGGTTTATGAGAACATAGAACTCATCACCTGGATAGAGTGCACTAGTTGTAGAGAGTTTTAATTAAGGGATGACTCAAAAAAAGTTGATAGATCAAGAGGGAGATTTAAATAAAGAGATAGAGGTGATATATAATTTTATTACTATGACAAGAAGGGATATATCCAAGTATGCTGCATAAAGCTGAGAAGAGATATGGCTACTTTTAAAAGGGTGAATGACAAGAAAAAATCAGATGAAGAAAAAAATGATACTACTGCTATTATGTTTGATGATGATGATGATATCCTTTTGATGATTTATGTGGATGAGACTCAGACTTTGAAGGGTGATAAAAGTTGGGTTTTAGATTCTTCTGGTACTATTTATGTCTACAATGATAGAGTTACTTTGTGGAGTTCAAAGATAATGTGGATATTGTGGTTGCCAACAATGAAAAGGTTTAGATTCAAAGCATTGGGAGTGTTCATTTTAGTTATCACAATAGTGTTGTTAGGACTCTTAATGTGTATCGAGTTGTAGCTACAATTTGATTGCTTTGAGCGAGTTAGCTTCTTGTGGATATACATACTATGTATGAAATGATTGGTGCAAAGTGCACAATAATGGTAGTGTGATTTTACAAGAGAATAAGTTAAAAAATCACTTGTACATGTTTGATGGAGGCTTAGTTGTTGGGATTCCTACGATGAAAGAAAAAAAAAAGATAAGTGTGTTAGTTTTACAGATGCTGTTAAAGTGTTTGGAGATTCAAGTCAAGAGAGATTTGTTGAGGTTTGCCTTGAATTTTTTAATCCCACATTGAAAGTTGTGTGAAGTTATAAAAGTTGAAAGTTTGTTTTGTATCTTATATCGAGAGTTTAGTAAAAGTATAAGGGATTTCACCCTTATAAATAAGATGCTTTACTTTTGGTTTAATAATCCCAAATAGTTAGACATCAAGAGAATATGTGAGTGGACTATTAACAAGATGTAATTGGGTTTTGGGTTAAGTTTTAAATAAGGAGTTTTTTTATGACTTTTCTCATTCTAAAAGTATAAGTTGTAAAGATTTATTTGTTAGTAGATTAGGTTTGGAGTAGATCACTTTGGGTTGGATCGAAACAAATATATTTGTGTGTTTGTATTCTTGTTTTGGGTTTACTTAATTGTTTATGTGTGTGGGTGCTGTGCGTGTTTATTTCCCAACATCTTTTAGGGTTTTTTTTTTTGTTTTTTGTTTATCGAATGTTACTTTTTTTTTTCAAGACTTTAATTTCAATTCTTCATGAATTTTTTTAAAGATGTTTCATGAAAAAAAATAAAAGAAGAAAAAATAATCCACAAAATTAAATGAGCATAGAAAAAATTCATTCACAATAAAATTCTTGATCAAGCATTCTAATATGGATGTGATATGGCATCTATGTGGAATTTTCATGTGATATTTAATATTTCTTTAATTAGCACATGGCAAATATTTGGCATGATTTTATTGGTTAGAGGACATGTATATAGGTTGAATAAATGGTGTTAACTAGTGAATTAAAAGGTTACATTAAAAGTTTGAGGAGGTGATCGGTACATTTTATTTATTCATATACCAATTTGTATTTTTTTTTAAAGTTCAGATACCAAAACTATAATTAACTCAATTGAAAATTTAATACCTTTAAAATTCATATTTTTTTTCTCACATTTGACATTTTTGGGCAATACCTAAAAACCCTCTAACTGTAAAGTTATATCTAGTACATGTGTCATCATACTCAATGATGTAGTTAACTTTCATCTTAAAGTAGATGGCATAACCCTTTTATTATATTGATACCATATATATATATGTCATAACATATCTGTCTGGAGATTTGATCGCTAGATGTAAAAATTTAAGATTGTGAAAACATGATAAATCGCCACCAATCTTTTTTAAGGTGTAATTGATCATCCAAAATTTTATCTTTTTAATAAAACAATAAGTTTATTAAAAAGATAATTTTAATCTACGAAAAGAAAATGGGTTCGAGAGTCGATTAGTGTGGAAAAGAATTAGCACCCTCATAACACCTACAAAATTGGTACCAGTTGACTGTGCACTATTTGTAATTCTAGATGAAAATTTTTTTATATGAAATTAATTATAATTCTCTCTTTTTTTTTTTTTAAGAAATGAAATTAGTTTTAGAAAAATCTTTACTTAGGAATATTATGAAAATCTTTCAAATTAAAAAAAATACCTTCAAAGTCTCCAACATAAAGATAAAATTCAAAGATAGTGTTTTCATCTAAGATTTATTGTAACATTCCCTCAAAAATAATAAAATAACACTCTTTGTAAATGATAATCATTGATAATTCTCCAATATCTAGACAGAGTACCAATAATTAAATTTCACAAAATGCTATCTTAATTTTATTTGTTCAAAACAAAAAAAATTTTAAGGAAACTTTTTATGCAGCAAAAAAAAAAACTAAAATTAATATTAAACATTAACAAACATGTGTACAAATTATAAATGTATGCAATATTCTAAAAAATGAGTTATATGTAGATGATGATAAAATATGAATCTAATAATTGGACTTTTAAATATAAAAAACCAGCTGACTCTCCAAGATCTAGGTAGAGTTTATGTATGACTTTTTATATTTAAAATACCGTCTCATTATTTTTATTATTTGTTATTTTAACAAAATGAATTTATTTTGAGTTGTGAAAATGTATGCAAATTCTTAATGAAATAAAATTTTTTAAATGCCCCAACATCTAGGTAGTATTCAAGAACATATTATTTTATAAAATATTTTCACGCAAATCTTTAAAAATTTAAAACAAATTTGAGGTTTTAGGTAAATTTGGGTTTAAATTTTAAGAATTTACGAACATTTCTAAAAATCTCCAACGTCTAAGCAAACTTTTGGAGCAAGCTTGTTTTTATAATTCTTTTAAAAAATGAATTTTTATATTTTTACATATTTCATATAAATTTAATCTTTCTTTAAAATCATCATCATCATCATCATCATTATTATTATTATTATTATTATTATTATTATTATTATTATTATTATTGTTATGCATAAATTTAAAGTACATGAAATATAAAATATACCAAACATAGATTAAAGTATGAAAGATTAAATTAAAGCGAGTACAGAAATCCAAATAATAAAGAAATTAATAATGCATAAAATTAAATTTGTAATTAATTTTAAACAATATAAAAAATTACATAGATATAGTTTAAATTAAACCCACATGAAAATAAACTTTATTGAGAACAAACTTTAAGCCTTATATTTTAAAATTTTTATTTATTATAAAATTCTAACTAAAATGAACTTTTTGGACTTATTCCTTTTTAGATTAAATAAAAATATGGCAAGGGAAAAATATTCAATGGAACATCCTTTCAATAATACCTCTTACGCCATGGCTTTGGACACTTGCATGATGTTATGCAACAACCTTACCATAATGGCCCCACACCATGACTTTTGATACTTTCATGAAAGGCAAGGGAAAGTCTAAATTCATAGCCGGGAATAAAGCCAATGTTTAGGCATGTCCAGGGACTACCTCCAATTTTCCTTTTTAATTTTTAATTTTTACACGAAACAAAAATGTAAATAAAATAAATTACATCAACAACAACAACAACAACAACAACAACAACAACAACAACAACAACAACAATAATAATAATAATAATAATAATTTATAACATGAAAAATTAAATTACATAAAATTAATTTTAGCATAAAAATTTAAATATTAAATATATTATAATGCATGAGATTTCGACTTTAATTAAGTAAGAAATAAATAAGTATGAAAATGTATTCTAAAATGCATGCATGACATCTATCAGGAACAAAGTCAAGTTCTACCCTATGCCTTGAAGTTTTCTCATGTTAATGAATGAAAAAGACAAAAAACAAATTAATCTTTTTAAACCTTTACTTTATCCATGCTACTTTTTCACCCTATTTTAGATTAGACAATTCAAAGAGTGAAATAGTCTAACAATGTAAAAGTTCTCTAATCCCTTTATTATCTTGCAAGGTTTCAATAATTCTTAAGACGATGGATACCAACGTTCATGGATTTCTTGTCTTTAAAAAAAAAAAGACACTTTTCCACCAAGTAAAACACGAAAGCATGGATGATAAATGAGGTTTTCGTAGGAGAGATGGCATACATGGGCAAAGGACAAAAACCTTAAACCTTCATGAATTAACACAGCTTGTATACAGAAGTGATTAATAGACAAGGATTGAGTGAAAATTAAAATTTCCATGATAGACCCACGTAGGGAAAAGGAAAAACTAAAAACAAAATGCACCATTTGATATCCCACATAGCCCATTTGCAGAAGGAAAGAAACAATAGACATGAAACGAGTGAAGCTTTAAGCTTTTAAATGTACAACCAGTAACCACGTAACAATTGGGGCATTTAGCTTATCATGTACAAACTACATGCCAAAGGGAAGAGATTAAAACACCATGCCCATGACCCATTGATTTTTTTAAGCTAAATACATGTAGAAGAAATAGACAAAGAAAAAAAAAAGAGAGATGAGACACTTTTTTTTTTTTTTTTATACTTTCGTGTACTGCAATTAAAGGGCATTCAAAACATTGCTTCTTTCCTTCATGTGAATAAAAAATTTGCAGGGAGAAAAATATAGCTCTTTTTCAACAGAAACTAGAATTGAAGTCATTTAAAACCCAACTCTTGACACCTTTTTTTTTTTTTTTTAACTTTTGTTTACTACAATTATAGGGCATTCAAAACAATGCTTTTTTCTTTCATGTGAAATACAAATTTGCAGGGAGAAAAATATAGCTCTTTTTTAATAAAAACTAGAATTGAAGTCATTTAAAACCTAGCTCCTCTCTTTTCTCTCTCTCTCTCTCTATTTTAAATAGAAGCTTAATAACACGTGGCTTTCAAGGCTTTATAGGAGGAAAAGAAGACCAGACCTTAAGCCCCTTTTTGTTATTTGAGACCAACACATACAGACCGGTGAAATAACACATAACATGAACTAAAACTTGACTCCTTTTTCAACCCTATTTTAGAGGCCATTTCATTTTTATTTTTTTTTGTGATTAAGCTTTTAGTAACCATTTGAAAATGCCTTATACTCGTAAAAAAGATAGAGCTATGAAGTCTACAAATCCCTTTTTCTCATTCACATGTGATATTTGGACATTTTATACAAAACATACATATCAAGACATATGAGAAATGAAGCAGCAATCAACAGTATATCAAAATCACAACAACCAATGGTACACCAAAAATAGGAGAAAGTTATAAAGTTCTTTCATGCAATGACCCACGTGAAATGGAATAGCACCATACAATAAAGGAAAGGGATGAAGGAAATAAGCAATATTTAAACATTCATCGGGATGGAAAATAGGGATAGCATAACTTTTTCATTGAAGATTGTGGCTTCCTTTGAAAAAAACTTTTTTTTTTTGTTTTTCTGTGTTCCCTAAAATTTCTCCCCTTGCCTTTAGTTCCTCTTCCTTTTATTTTTTTTCTTTCAAAACCGAAGACCTCTCCATATTGCCGCCCCTTTTGTTTGTTTCTTCTCCTCTCCACTACTTTGAAACTGACACCACCAACCACTAACTTAGGTTTTTTCTTTTTTCATATGTTGCAGGTGGTGTTCCCCCCTCTCCTTTTATGGCAAGTCAGCTCATTCTTAGCTGTTTGTCTCCTAGTCTATGCAAACCTCAATCATCATATGAATGAAGACGGGCTTTTTAATGCCCAGCCATCATGGGTTTTTTTTTTTTCCATTCGAGTTCTCCTCCTTTCTTATTTATTGGACCGAATAATAGGTAACACTATGGACTCCACTTGGGTTTCATTTTGGGCTTCGTAAAGGATTTGTAAAAAGGCATTTTGTGGGCTACTCATTGGGTTTTAAAATGAGCCTTTGTGGCTTATGTAATGGCTTCCCTAAAATGGGCCAAATATAATGGGCCCAAAATATAGGTCATAGCCAAAAAATGGGTGTGGATTAACAGTATTAAATTATTTCGAATAAAATTAGGTGTTTACAGCTGTCATTTTTTATATATTTTTGAGAATCAAGAATAATACAAAGTTATAAATAAATATTTTATCTAGATGATGCATCTAAAAGAGAGAAAGATAGAGCACTCTATTTTTTTATTGATTTTTATTATTATATATATTTTAGAGTTGAAAAGTTTTTAAACTGTGAAAAATGATTAGAATTGATACACAAGTTAGCGAATAAGAATGCTTAGGACTGAGCCACGAACCAAAAATAAAAGATTACTGGGATTTAACCGCAAGTTAAAGAATAAAAATGATCGAGATTGAACTGTGAGTCGAAGAATAAATATGATCAGGACTGAGTCACAAGTCGAGAAATGAAAATGACCAGGATTAAATCGTGAGTTAATGAATAAATATGACTGAAATTGAGCCATAAGTCAAAAAATGAAAATGATCAGGTTTGAATGACAATTTGAAGAATGAAAATGATCAGGATTGAATTGCAAGTCGAAGGATTAAGATGACTAGGATTGAACCATGATCAAAGAATGAAAATAAACAAGATTGAACCACAAATCGAAGAATAAATATGACTGAGACTGAATCGTGAGTTAAAGAATAAATATGAACAGGATTGAACTGCAAGTCAAATAACAAATTTAACCGATACTGAATTACAAGTCAAAAAATGAAAATGACTAAGATTGAATCACAAATTGAAGAATAAGTATGACTGAAACTAAATCATGAGTTGAAAAATAAATATGACTGAAAATAAGTCGCAAGTTGAAAAATGCTTATGGGTGCTCCATAAATCGATAATTAAGGTTTTGAAGATCGCGCTAGGGGTAAGTTACCATATTTAAGGTCAATTTTTTTAATTGAACGATCATCTATGTTTTGTAAAGAAACACATCATGATTCCTTTTGACATATCATAAATAGACCTTTCATACCATTTATCGTAAAAATGTATTTGATGCATGTAATGATTATGATGGATTAGAAAGATGAAGATGCAATCAATGATTTATCATGCGCTTTTATTCATGTTAATTCAATTTTTGAGATTGGTTTGCTTCTTTCAAACTTTAGAAGCTACTTCCAATATTCTTGTCATTTTGAATCTTTCATTTTTGTCTAATTTTTCTTTCATCTTATTTTGGAATCTCAAACTTTTGATGGATCTGTTTGACTCTTGCTTGTCTTGAAACCTACTCTGAATTCTTTCTTTATCTCTTTTCACTTTTTTTTCCTTTTGCTTTTAGAAATCATTCAATTTTTCATTTCATTTTTTCTTTTATGTTTTTTGACTCTGTATTGTTATTTTTCGTCATTCTTACACTTTTTTTAACTCTACATTGGTTTATTATGAACATTATCGGTCATTATCTTAGTTTCGATTAACAAATACAATGATTCCACGTTCAAGGTTGAATATGAGATTTAGCTAACCATAGGGTATTTATTTTGGTTTTAGAAAAAAAAAGATAAGCTTTTTCAAACACAAAGAATAGGTAATTCAAAAACATTTCGGGAATCAAATATAAGTTCTTTAAATGATGAACATTTGAACAACCTTGACCTATTTAGACCAGATCTTTTCCTAAAAACTCATTACATTTGTGATTTTGTTATGTTTGATCTCATACAACTAATCTTTGCCCCATACTTGTAACAAATGAAAATTTCCCCCAAAAGTCATTTCTTTGGACTTTGACGTTGATTCCTCTAGTCATGTGCCATATTTTCATTTTTTTGAAGGGTTTCCTTTTAGCACCACCTTCATTTAAGCTACCTTTTAGGTTTTCAGCTTAAATAATCCCTTTTTGGTTTAGATCGCCCTTTCTGAGTTTTAGTTTGAATAATTTTTTTTCTTTTTATTTTTTTTATTTTGATTTTTTTTATCTTTTTTGCTTTTGCTTTTTTTAAAGCAAAATATTTCTTAATAGTGTCAAAATTCATAGGATTTGACAGTTCATCACTATCAATTTTTGTAAGGATTAAAGCTTCGCCAAATAATGCTTCTTTGCCATGTATGGACTTTCCTAATTGGGTATCCATTTTCCTCTACTGTCATGTTGAATTGACAAAATTCGTTTCAAAACCAACTTACCTTTGCGAAAACACTAAGGTTGTATCATCTTGTCATGAGCTCTCATGATTCTTCTTTGGTACATCTACCCATGACTAAGTGTCGAGAGCTTTTTTCTTCAATGAGATTTAATTATTCAAAACGGTCTCAAACCCAGTCTATTTTATTCAATTTTACCTTCATCAAAACCCTTAGGGAAGGAATTTCCACTTTGATTGGTAAAATGACTTCCATCTTGTACATTAGTGAAAATATGGTGACTCTTATGGAGATTCTAATTGATGTTCTATAGGTAAGTAGGGAAAAGGGTAACTTTTCATGCTAGTCTCTATATGTATCGGTCATGTTCTCTAATATTATTTTGATGTTCTTATTCGTAGCCTCTATCGTGCCATTCATTTTTGGTTGATACAGTGTTGAATGATGATACTTTATCTTAAATTATGCATATAACTTTTTCATCATTTTACTATTCAAATAGCTAGCATTATTAGAGATAATCTTTTTTGAGAGCTCATATCGGTATATTATCTCTTTTTATGAATTTGCACATCACTGATCATGTAATACTAGCATATGAAGTTACTTTCTCTCACTTGACGAAGTAATCAATTATTAAAAAAATGAAACGATGCCTGTTCGAAGCTTTTAAGTTTATAAGTCTGATCATATCTATTCTCCACATAGAGACAGGCTATGGTGGTGCTAAGACACATAATGGGACTAGAGGGGAAAGAGTCTTATCTACGTAAATTTGCCATTTATGGCATTACGGGCTAACTGATACAATCATTTTCTAATGTAGACTAGTAGTAACCCACTCTCATAATCTATTTGGCCTTTATACACCTATTGACGTGTATTCCATAAATTTTCTCATACACTTCTTTAAGTATCTTTCTTGCTTCAATAGCATCTACACACCTTAGCAATATTTGGTCTTGGTTCTTCTTATATAGAATTTCTCCATCAATCACAAATCCAACTGTTAATCTTTAAATAATTTTTTTGTCATTCTTGAGGCCTACTCGAGGTAATTTTGGCATTTGATGTACTGCACAATATCATAATACCATGGTCGTTGATCTAACTCCTTTTTCAAATTCAAATAGTGGATTAATGAATCTATCATTTGTATCCTAATAGGCTGGATTTCCATATTGTCATTTAACTTGAACATTGCTGCCAAAGTAGCCAAGGCATCAATGATCTAATTTTTTTCTTGAGGAACATGCTGAAATTGGATCTCTTTAAACTTTTTTATCAAGTTAGTTATGTGCCTTTGATATAACACCAATTTTGGGTCCCTAATTTCCCATTTGACTTTTAGTTGTAAATTACTAGGGTTGAATTTCTATATACTTCTAGCGCCTTAATCTTCTTTTCGATAGTACATGCTTCATATTCAGTAACATTGTTTGTGTAATTGAAATCCAACCTCGCAATGCAAGGGTAGTAATTCCCTTTCGAGGATATTAGCATTGCCCCAATGCCATGCTTCATTATATTGATGCCCTATCGAAAAACATCTTTTATAATTTTCTTATAGGCTCTTCATCTTTATCCTTCAAGATCGTCATTAAGTCTTCATCTGAAAATTCAAATTTTATAGGTTCATAATCATTAGTAGTTTGATCAGTAAAAAAATCAGCTATCGCACTCCCTTTTATGGATTTTTACACCATATACACAATATCATATTTCGAAAGCATGACCTGTCTTCTCACTATCTTACCTAATAAAGATGGTTTCTAAAAAATGTACTTAAAAGGATCTAACTTTGATATCATCTAAGTCGTATGATAGAGCATATATTGTCTGAGTTTACGGATAGTCCAAACTAGGGCACAACATATTTTTTTTATTTGGGAGTACTTAGCCTTATACTTTATAAACTTTTTACTTAAATAGTAGATAGCATGCTCTTTTTTACCAGTTTCATCCCCTTGCCTTATTACACATCCTATCGATTTCTCTTGTATCGTTAGATACAAGATCAATGGCTTTCTTACAATTGATGGTACCAATACTGGAGGGCTTATCAAATACTCCTTAATATTTTTAAAGGTATTTTATCATTCTTCGTCCTATTTACCCTTATTATTTTTATGAAGCATTTTAAAGATCATATAATATTTTGAGGTAAGTTAAAATATGAAACAAGAAATGTAATTCAATCACACTAAAAAGTCTCTCACTTTTTTTTGTGTGCGTGACAGTAATAACTTTTGAATGGCTTGAATCTTATCAAGGTCTACTTCTATACCTCTTTCACTAACTATAAACTCTAACAATCTTTTAGATTTAACATTAATTGTGTATTTGGTTAGATTCAACTTGAGTTAGTATCATCGTAACCTTTCAAAGAGTTTTTTGAGATTGGCTACATGATCTTCCTCTTCTTGAGACTTGGCTATTATATCATCAACATACATCTCTATCTCCATGTACATCATATCATGAAATAGGGTGACCATTACTATTTAATACGTGGTACTAACATCTTTAGCCTAAAAGGCATGATTTTATAGCAAAATGTATCCTACATTATCACAAACATGATTTTTTCCATATCTTTTTGAGCTTTTTTGATTTGGTTATAGCCAAAAAAGAATGAAAAGGTAAAGTGCCTAGTAGTGCTATTTACAAGGGTATCAATATAAGGCAACGAGAAATTATCTTTTGGGCTAGCCCTATTCAAATCTCAATAGTCTCACACATCCTAACCTTTCTATTTTTTTAGAAACTACGACTATATTGGCTACTTATTTAGAATACTTAGCTCCTTCTAAAAAATTTGCATCAAATTGCTTCTTCACTTCTTCTTTTATCTTTAGCAATATTTTGGGCTTTATGCATCTCAATTTTTGTTGTATTAGTTGATACTTTAGTTTTATAAGTAGTTTATGTTCAACAACATCTATGCTAAGCCTAGATATATCCTGATAGGACCATGCAAATACATCCATATATTATTGCAACAAATCTACCAGTTTTTATTTCTCAATTGGTGATAGTGAAGTACCGATCCTAACTTCTTTCTTATTCTCATCATCCCCTAAATTCAACAAGTTAGTGGATTCTTGTTCTATAATTTTCTTCTCTTGCTCCATTAATTTTAACAGATCATGTGGTAAATCATAGTCTTTTAAATCAACATTATTATCAAGCTTGCTAATGTGAATCGAACTTTTGAAATCAAATTTGGTGTTATTGTCTCGATCACCCATAATGCTCATTATTTAAAGACCTAAAAATAGCTATAGTCTCAAAGAAATATAGATTGATTTTGACAAAGGCAAGAAAAATTATGAATAACAATGAAAAAGAAAAAAAATAGAGAAAATAGTATATGTGAAATGCATCGTATTCATCATTTTATTAGGATAATGAAAGAAAGCTTATGCATTTGACCTTCGTATACTCTTAGGCAGAAGCAATTGATATTTTAAGTTTGAATGGTTTAAGGATAACAGAAATAATACATTATTTTTGGATCTCCTAACTTAAAAAAAAAAAAAACATCTCTTCGTCTTGCATAATTTTCTCATATGTTCCAATTCGAACTTGAGAGAAGGTTTCCTCCAATCCCATTGCTGGTTCACCATTTTCAACCTTTGACGATCCGGGGTGGACATATCTATTGAAGCAAAATGTTTCATACAGATAAAAGAACATCGATTTTTTATCGAATGACTTTTGCCCTTTGAGGTGTGCCATTCTCTTTTTTTTTTTCTCTAGTATCATATTCTTTCTATCAGCAGTATTAGGCTTGTAGTCTAAACCCTATTTTTTTTTTGTTCTCAATCATGCTCGATGCTTTCTTGATTCCTTGTAAAGCCCTTCCTAAACCTTGTCCAGTTGTCAACCTTTGTCGATAGATTACTTGATCACCATATCTGTAGTTTTTGACAATCAAATGATCGGTATCTTTGATAATTCTCTAACATAAGTAGCATTGGCTACTTTAAAAGCTCTAAATAAGCATCTAGTCACCTCTTCTGCAACCTTGATATAAGGAGTGGTCAGGATTTTTGTCACTAATAAATCTTTCTCACCATTTAGACAAACTTACTTCCCTTCAATAATGAACTTGACCATCTAGACAACTCCAATCATATGAATCTAAGGTTTTTCGAGTAAATAACTATATGTAGGTGTTATATCCATCACCTGAAATGAGAAATTAAAGGTACATAGACCAATTTATAATAAAATCTTTACATCCTCAATCACCCCTCTTCATGCTTCATAAAAAATACTTACTATCATATAACTATTTCTCATATGAGAAGGGTCTACTAGAAGCTTTGACAATGTAGTCATAGGCATGCCATTACCAAATGACCCATTATCAATAAATACTTTGGCCATCGTGTAGGTTTTGCGCTTAATAGTGATGTGTAAAGACTTTACACTACCTTATCCCTTTAAAGGTATTTCATCATCATTGAAAGTAATAAAGTTAGGGGCTATAATTATTTCCACCATGTGATCTACCTTCTCAACAGAATAATTATGTTCGACATAAGCCTAATTAAGCATTTTCAACAAAACATTCCTGTATGCTTTTAAACTTAAAAATAGTGACAATAAAGAAATATAAGCTAGCAGTTTGTTCAATTAGTCAACCATACTGTATTCATTATGCTTGATAATCTTTAAGAACTTACAAGCTTTTTCTTTGATATCGACTCTTTAATCTATATTTTTAGACTTACTATCGGTTGAGTAATTTGACTCAACACTATATCTTCTTCTTCTACCTTATCTTTTCTTTTTTTAGCCCTTTCTGACATCTCAGGAGTGTAACATCGACCACTTTGGGTTATTCTTTCTATGCTTGTTTTGTTTGCAGTATTCTTATACCTGGATTGTTCGAGATTGTATTTGGTCCTTGAACCACAACATTGTAGTCTTACTTCCATGGGATTGCTTTATCGATTTGGTAAAAGAATGGACTAGGAATATAAATAGTCATGACTATCATAGAAAAATAAATAGTTTTCTCAGTTGCAGATTTTGATTTCTCATTATAAAATACTATTAGAGGTTTAAAGATAAAGGACTTTTCGGAGGGCTCATCACCCATCATACTCATTATAAAATTCCATTATAGTTGTGTCTATCAAACTTTGTAATATTCACTGAAAGACTTCACATTTTTGAATCGAATGTCTGACC
This sequence comes from Durio zibethinus, assembly GCF_002303985.1. Next base: position 7,696,033 of record NW_019168481.1, on the reverse strand, counting down.
ATTCTTCTATAGTACTTGCAAACATGGTCATGGTTTTTATAGCTTTCATTGTAACCAAAGATATAGCCTGAATCATCTCATCTCAATCAAACAGTCATACACCCATTCAAAATGGGTCCTTATTTCATCAATGCATCTTTTGATCCTAACATCTTTTCCATTACCCACAACATTAATCTTTCATTCAGTGTGGTTTGGCAAAATGTTTCCACTAACATTTAGCTTGAATTTAGTATCAAAAGTTAAAAGTAGTTAATATATTAGACCTTGTACCTTATGTTTAAGTGTTGTGCAATTTTTAATGAAGTGTCTTACCACACCATAATGGTTCGACACTAGCAGGGGCAATAAGATGGCCTTTCAACAGTTAGGGAACAAATCGATGTAAGACATAAGAAATGGGTCAAACTGAGACTTTTCTTAATTATTGTTGTTTTGTAGGTTTCTTTGGTTATTAGTTCAATGGGTTGGTTGGGCAAACAGTTGAGTTAGAGGTACAATAGTGTAATTAGGTGGTTGAGGACTAAAGCTTGGCTTGTGTGATGGTTGTTGGGGTGCTTGATAATAATAAAGCTGCTGGGAGATTTGGTTGGTAATAGGGTAACAAGAAAGGTATGGTAGGTTTAGGTTGTATGAAACAAATGAATAGCGTGAGAAATTTTTGTAAGTGACTGCGTATGTCTTATGCTCTTTCTTTTTTAGATTTGCAGTCTTATTCTCAAGCCCTTTAATTTTATCACTTTTGATGGCATTCTTTATTATTTCTCCTAAAATCACCATATTAGAGAAATTTTTTATTGTATTTTCAACCAACTTGTCATAGTATGGTGCTTTTAGTGTGTTAACGAATAGCACAATGATCTTATTTTCAGTTAGTGGTGGCTGGACCTAGGCTGTCGTATCTTACCATTGATGTGCATATTCCTTAAAGGTTTTTGTTGACTTTTCCATATTTTATAATGACAACCTATCAAGGGTTGTATCAAATGACATGTTTATATTAGACAATGAAAGTTTTGGCCAAGTCCTTCCATGAATAGATTCGGCTCAAATCTACCTATACGTACCATTTTGCTATCGATTCGATTAAGCTATCTTGAAAATAATGTATCAAGAGCTTGTCATTTTGGGTATGACCCATCATATTCTAACAAAATATAGGAATGTAAGCAGAATGACATTTTGTTCTATCATATTTTTTAAAATCTAGGGTTTTAAATTTCATTAGGATAACTAAGTCAGGCACCAAACTGAGCTTATTAACATCAATAACCCCATAGATATCACTACCCTCTACTGTTCTGAGTGTTTTTTAAGTTGGTCATACTTGTTCCATATTTTAAGTTCACAACTGGCTTTAACATTTCATGTGACTTCTTTTGTTTGACTGAGTCATCTAAATTTGATATCAATATAGGATCAACAGGGATAGATCTTGGGTTAGCATTCAAGTGAATCTATGATTGACTAGTAGAATGATTGATATAAGGGTAAAGTTATACATTTGGTGGCTACACATACATGCCACGAGAAGCTTGAGCTTGAAGTAAGGTGAACCTTATAGGGTATAATGGTTCTTCCATATTAATCTCTTCCCTGGTCTTGATGTACTAGCAATTATTTTACCTTTTAATGAATTGGATAACAATTGCCTTAGTTTAGCCATCTGTGCCTTAATACTTCGTTGAATTTCCATTACTCTTTCCCTAATTTTTTTTTTTTGCTCATTTTCAACTCTTTTAAACCTAGTGACATTTTCTCTTTCCATGACTCAAACTTGAGAATGAGTGTTATATTTGTGTGGGATTGATTGACTTGGGTTCTTTGGCTTTGCTATCCTTGAACCTTTGTCTATAACCATGAATTAGAGCGCATCATACAATATCATTATTATTATTGTCAATTTTTACTTTTATTAAATTGCATGCATGGAATAAATGTAATGTAAATTAAGGCATTATTTTGGATCAATCTGAACAAAAGAAACTTTAATTGACTATAGGAATTCTTGTACATCATTCGATTATCCTTACATTAAAACTGTATAAGCATTTAACTTGAGCATATTGCTTCCTAGCCTCACATAGAAAGCCTAGCAAAAGTTGGCTGTAACCTTGGGTCGGCATAATCTTCATTCCAAGTGCTTCTGCTTTCTCAACCATTTTACTTGCTTTTTGGATAGCCTTGGTTATTTGTATTGTTGCCTTTCCAAGCTATCTACTTTCCACATCTCTCAGGTTTCTATTTTAATGTTTTAGATACGGGCCCATTCGTCCTCTCTTTCTTGCCACTTTGTTAGAATCTTGTCTATATGGTTTTGGTTCTTGATCAATTAGTGTACTAGCCTTGTCAACTTTTGCTCTAATATCTTTTGTGCAGTGGAATTCTTGCTTTCTTCTTTCCTTAATCTGACCTTTAATTGCTTGTTTTCTTCAGCAACTCCGAAAAACTTGTTATTCCATGTTTGCTGGTCCTGAGTGAGAGGGACAATAGCTTCTTTATTCTCTTTGGCTCTACCTTTCTAGCACCCAATTATTTTTTTTAAATCCTTGGTCTCCTTCTTGGATCCTCTTGAAGGTCTAATATCCATTTTTAGTTTTTTATTTTCTTGATGGAGATCTTTCAAATCTCTTTTCAACACCTTTGTTCCTTGGTTAACTTATGCAATGCAGCATTTTTCATTATCAAATCATATCTTAATTGATTAACTTGTTCTAACGTTGTTATCTTTTCTTTTGTAATTTTTTTCTACTTCAAATTCTTGTCGAGCAATTTTGAGGGCTATCAACACTGGCATCAATGTCGGGGTGGCGGTTGTTCTGAAACATCTTTTGATAATGACCTAACTTAATTGATTCTTTTCGCTTTCTATGAAAGATACCCTTTCACCATATTGTTCATGCACTTGGGAGGATTCATACGATTAATCTGTTTTCAAGCTTTGATGACTTCCTGACTTTTTTCATGTAATTAGGTGCACCATAATCAAATTCGAATAGGTCGAGTCTGTGAGTCATTGGAATGAAAACTATTGAGAATCGTATTGTCTCTTAACTATAGGAGGTGCATAGCTAATTGGCCTCTATGTCCCTAGCAATGACACTCATGGTTTGTCTCCACAATTGCAAATATGGCAGTAGGAAGCATTCATAGTGCCTTCCACGTTATGGCCTCGCTCGTGAGATTCAAAAAAAATGACATCCAATATTTTTTTTCCAATCTCTCTGTCATTCTTTAGTAACAAACTCTTTGATTGAGACAAACTGAGTAGAGAAAAGTCAAAATGACACTTTTTCTTTTCCCTAAAAGTGACTCTAAATCTAAATGTAGAGTAACTAAGCACATCCTATGAATTAGCCTTCACCTTTCCTTCAACTAGGATAGTTGGAGACAGATTTATGCCTTTGCCCAATTGTTTGAAGAAATCAACCACCGACACTTCTACATGCCCGGTATCTTAGGAAATATTACCAACCTATATATCACCAAAGCAAACATGTCTTGCCCACAATCATCATTCAGATTTTTTTATGTACTCCAGTAAAAAGTTAAAGGATTGACTTGATTCCACTTTTTTCTTTCTTATGTTTATCAATTTCCTCAATCCAAACTTTCATGATTCTAGTAAACTTTTTCCTAAACCCAGTCATCTTTTATTTTTTCCAGTAAATTATGTCATGACCGACGGATTCTATCCGAAGCAAAGATGAGTACTCCTCGATTGTAAGGGGTCAAATCTTCTTAGTTAAACACAAAGCATTGATCGGATGGATCCCAACATTGCATCACAACTCTAATAAGCTATTCATTGATTTTTATCAACATAAGCAGTGCCACATCCTATATTTCTTTGAAAATGATTCCTTTATCTCTATTTTCCATTATTTCCAGATAACCTTTAATTTTGACATATCACTTTGATTGAGATCCACATACATTGACTGTGGAAATTTCGAGATATAACCATATCCTAAATAGCCCTATTCTTTTTCTTAGGTACTTTTTGACTTCTTAACCTCTAAATAGTTTTTACACATAAATGATACCGTTGTAGGCTTCATGAGAGCTTTTCTTGCTAAAGATTGGCCTAGAACAATACCCTTATAAGAAATATGATGCCTATATAATGCATATAGCAAAATTAAGGGCAACAAAAGAATTGAATAAGTTAGTAATGTTAATAAATAAATAAATAATCAAGTGTAGCATATAACAGAGCAAAGTATCCATAATGTCCTAGCTTTAGGTAATTTTCTCAAGAAGGACAGCATGGCTCTATCCTAGGCTGGATCTTTGGGGCTCATGATATATGGGGTTAGGATTTATACATCTAAAGGTTCCTAGACTATTTCTCACATTATCGTCTATTATAGACTAGTAAGGCTCCCCGATCCTCACCCATTAAAAGCTACTAACAGAAAAGGTTCAATCTGAGTAGAAGTATTTCGCTAGCAAATGCAGAGGTTATCATCTCACGAGAATATAACTACTTTACTTTCTCTTAAAAGGGATAGAGCTCAGGCCTAGAACTTACATATGCAAGTGAATATGCAGAATGTGTGCAAAAGAATATATCAATCACACAACATAAGAGCAAAACGAATGACAAAATCAAGGTAGGATGTTATCATGCCAAAAAAAACTTTTTTTTGGTTTTTTTTTTTAAAGAATTAAAATGGAGCGAATTAAATGTTAATTAAACCATAAAATCCAACATTTTGGATAACACATGGTTAATTTTGGTTTGACTCTAAAAAACGTCCTTAATGTAGTCACCAATTTGTCATAACATGTATGTTCGGAGACTCGATTGCTATACTTAAAAATTTAAGATCGTGAAAAACGTAGGGAGTCGCCACTAATATTTTTTAGTGTGTGATTGGCCACCTAAAATTTTTATCTTTTTAATAAAACAATAATTTTATTAAAAAGATAATTTTGGTTTATGAAAACAGATTGGGTTCAAGAGTCGATTACGTGTAGGAAATGATTAGATCCCCCATAATGAGCACAAAATTGGTATCAATTAATTATGCGTTATTTGTAATCTTAGATAAAAAAAATTTTTATATGAAATTTAATTATAATTCCCTTTGTTTTTAAGAAATGAAATTAGTTTTAAAAAAATCTTTATTTAGGAATATTATGAAAATCTTCAAATTAAAGAAATATCTTTAAAATCCCCGACATAAAAACAGAATTCGAAGATAGTCTTTCCATTTAAGATTTATCATAACATTCTTTCAAAAATAATATAATAATACTTTTGGTAAATGATAATTATTGATGACTCTCTAATATTTAGACAGAGTACTAATAATTATATTTCACAGAATGCTATCTTAATTTTATTTATTCAAAACTAAAAAATTTTTAAGGAAACCTTTTTTGCAGCTAAAAAATGAAAAATAATATAATTAATATTAAACATCAACAAACATATATATAAATTATGAATGTACACATTATTCTAAAAAATGAGTTATATGCAGATGATGATAAATTTTGAATTTAAGAATTTAGTTTTTAAATATGAAAATGAGTTATATGCAGATGATGATAAAATATGAATTTAAGAATCGAGTTTTTAAATATAAAAAGATTACTTGGACTTTATAACATCTAGACAAAGTTTGGGTGTGACTTTTTATATTTAAAATTCCATCCCATTATTTTTATATTTGTTATTTTAACAAAATGAGTTTATTTTGAGTTGCAGAAATGTATGAAAATTTTTAATGAAATAAAATTTCTTAAATACTCTAACATCTAGGCAGTAATTAGGAACAGATTACTTCATAAAAGGTTTTCATGTAAATCTTTAAAAATTTAAAACGAGTTTGGGGTTTTGGGTAGGTTTGGATTTAAATTTTAAGATTTTACAAATCTCTCTAAAAATCTCCAATATCTAAACAGATTTTAAAGCAAGCTTGTTTTTCTAATTCTTCTAAAAAATGAATTTTTATATTCTTACACATTTCATATACATTTCTTCTTTCTTTAAAATCATTATTATTATTATGATGCATAAATTTAAAATGCATCAAAAATAAAATATATCAAATATATATTAAAGTATGAAAGATTAAATTAAAACGAGTACAAAAATCCAAATAATAAGGAAACTAACAATGCATAAAATTAAGCTTCCAATTAAATTTAAACAATATAAAAAATTGCAAGGTATAGTTAAAATTAAACACACATGGAAATAAACTTTATTGGGAACAGACTTTAAGCCTTATATTTTAAATTTTTTACTTATTATAAAATTCTAAATAGAATGAACTTTCTGGACTTATTCCTTTTTTGACTAAACAAAAATATGGCAAGGGAAAAATATTCAATGCAACATGCTTTTAATTATACCCCTCACGCCATGGCTTTGGACACTTGCATGATGTTATGCAACAACCTTACAATAATGGCCCCACACCATGACTTTTGATACTTACATGAAAGGCAACAGGGAAAGTCTAAATTCATAGCCAAATAGGGAACAAAGCCAATGTTTAGGCATGTCCAAGTGTCACACCCTGGGCAGGCACGCCAAGCACATCAGGCGCACTAGCATGCGCAGCTGAGGTTGAAGCCTGCGCACCAAGAGCACTGGAGGGAGTTTACGCGTAAGGCCTTAGAGAGGAGGCCAAAATGCCCGCATAGCTTATAGGCTAGCCCGCACAACCAAGGCCTAGCCTACATGATGCCCGCACAACATCCAAAAGGGCCCAAGATAGAAGATACGCAAGGGGATCTTCTAGAAGATCACAGGATCAACGGGAGCCTTCTGACAGATTTGGTTGACCTTAGAATCAAGAGATAGAATCCTGATTAATTGTAATCTTTGTAATTCCTTGATTGTAGCCTTGATTCTAGAGATTTAGCCATAAGTGTAGCTGGGAGCCTCAACTATAAATAGAGGGCTGCTCCACCCTCATTTGTACATCATCATACACTTCTTTTTCAGTGAATACAAAGCATATTCCAGTAAGCTATCTTATTTTCCTATTTCTCTTAAACTTGCGCATTCTGCCTTTCCTTTTGTTCTAGTGCCCGCACGCTTGTATTTTAGGCTAACTTAGGCAAGAAGAAGGTGATTCCAAACCTAAAGCCGCACGGATTCTGAGTCTAAGGTCAGAGCTCGTGACACAAGGACTACCTCTATTTTTATTTTTTTTTTTAATTTTTAATTTTTAGACAAAACAAGTGTAAATAAACTAAATTGCATCATCATCAACAATAACAACAACAACAACAACAACAATAACAACATAATAATAATAATAATATAATAATTTATGACATAAAAAATTAAATTGCATAAAATTAATTTTAGCATAAAAATTAGGCATTAAACATATTATAATGCATGAGATTTCAATTTTAATTAAGTAAGAAATAAATAAATATGGACATATGTTATAAAAAGCATGCATGACACCTATCAGGAACAAAGTCAATTTCTACCCATGCCTTGAAGTTTTCTCATGTCAATGAATGAAAAAGACAAAAGACAAATTGATCTTTTTAGACCTTTACTTTTTCCATGCTATTTTTTCGCCATATTTTAGATTAGACAATTCAAAGGATGAGATAGTTTGACAATGTAAAAGTTCTCTAATAGCATAGACCATATTATTATCTTGCAAGGTTTCAACAATTCCTAAGGCTTTGGACACCAACGTTCATGGATTTCATGTTTTTTTTTTTTAAAAAAAGCACTCTTCCACCCAACTAAAACATGAAAGCATGGATGATAAATGAGGCTTTCATAAGAGAGATGGCATACACTGACAAAGGACAAAAACCTTAAACCTTCATGAATTAACACTGTTTGCATACAAAGTGATTAATAGACAATGATTGAGTGAAAATTAAAATTTCCATGATAGACCTACATAGGAAAGGGAAAAAAGAAAAACAAAATGCACCATTTGATATCCCATGTAGCCCATTTGCAGAAGGAAAGAAACAACAAACGTGAAACAAGTGAAGCTTTAAGCTTCTAAATGTACAACCAGTAACCACGTAACAATTAAGGCGTTTAACTTCTCATGTACAAACTACATGCCAAGGGGAAGAGATTAAAGCACCACGCCTATGAACCATTGATTTTTTTTAAGCTGAATACATGTAGAAGAAACAGACGAGGAAAAAAAAAGCTTAGACCTTATCACCTCTTTTTTTTTTTTTTAACTTTCGTTTATTGCAATTACAGGGCATTCAAAACAGTGCTTCTTTCCTTCATGTGAAAACCAAATTTGTAGGGAGAAAAATGTAGCTCTTTTCAATAGAAGCTAGAACTCAAGTCATTTAAAACCCAGCTCCTAACATCTTTTTTTTTTTTTACTTTCATTTACTGTAATTATAAGGCATTCAAAATAGTGGTTCTTTTTTTCATCTGAAAAACAAATTTGTAGGGAGAAAAAGATAACTCTTTTTCAATAGAATCTGGAATTACAATCATTTAAAACCCAGCTTTTCTCTCTTTTTTTTAAATAAAAGCTCAAAAACATGTCGCTTTCAAGGTTTCATAGGAGGAGAAAAAACCAAACCTTAAGCCCTTTTTTGTTATTTGAGACCAATATATACAGACCTGTGAAATAACACATAACATGAACTAAAACTTAATTGCTTTTTCAACCCTATTTTGGAGGCCATTTCATTTTTTTTTGCGATGAAGCTTTTGGTAACCACCTGAAGATGCTTTATACCCATAAGAAAGATGGAGCTACGAAGTCCACAAATCTTTTTTTCTCATTCACATGTGATATTTGGACTTTTAATGCAAAACATACACATCAAGACATATGAGATAGGAAGCAGCAATCAACAATATATCAAAATCACAACAACCAATGGTACATAAAAAATAGGAGAAAGTTATAAAGTTGCTTCATGCAATGACCACATGAAATGGAATGGCACCATACACCAAAGGAAAAGCATGAAGGAAAGAAGTAAGATCTAAACATTCATGGGGAAAGAAAACAAGGATAGCATAGCTTTTTCGCTAGAGACTGTGGCTTCATTTTAAAAAAAACTTTTCTTTTTTTCTATTTTTCTGTGTTCTTTAAAATTTTTCTCCTCTCTTATATTTCCTTTTCCCTTTAGCTTTTTTTCTTTCAAATCTGAGATGCCCTATATAGCTACCTCTTTTGTTTGTTTCTTCTCCTCTCTACTACTCTAAAACTGACACCATTAGCCACTAACTTAATTTTTTTTTTTGTATGTTGCAGGTGTTGTTCTCTTTCCCCTTTTGTGACAAGTCAGCTCATTTTAGCTGATTGTCTCCTGGTTCATGCAAATCTCAGTTATCACGTGAATGAAGATGGGCTATCTAATGCCCAGCCATCATGGGTTTTTCTTTCCAATCGAGTTCTCTTTTCTTATTTATTGGATCGAATAATGGGTCACACTATGGACTCCACTTGGGCATCATTTTGGGCTTGTAAAAGACTTGTAAAAAGGCACACTATGGGTTGCTCGTTAGGTTTTGAAAGGGGCCTTTATGTCCTCCCTAAAATAGGCCAAATATAATGGGCACAAAATACGGATCATAGCTAAAATACGAGTTCAGATTAACAGTATTGAATTGTTTTGGATAAAATTAATTTTTATAATATATATATATATATATATATATAGATAAGGGATCAACTTATACAAGATAAAGTTAAAAAGTTTTATATATTTTTCAATCATTGATTTTAATAGATTTAAGAGATGATATTAAACCATTTTTTTCCTTTTTTTTACTTGTCTCTCTTTTCGTTGGATCTATTAAGATCAATTATTGAAAAATGTCTAAATTTTTTTAGTTTTATACTATGTAACTTGATCCCTTCTCATATATATATATATATATATATATATAAAGACATCAGATAAAAAAGTTACAGCCATTTAAATTTGTCTAAGGTCTAGTCTGAACCACTTAACTTCTTAAGTTCATTTAATTTAAAATTTATTAGTAAAATATTTTTAAAAAATTATATTAATATATTTTAATATTTTTAATATAAATTTAAATAAAAAATAATTATCTAATAGTAAAATACTTTTAAAGGATCCAACTTGAGTTAGGGTCAGCCCATGGACATGATTGACCATCCAATTAGTGAATAAGTCTAATGTATAAGAGAAAGAAGATATTGGAATGTTTAGTTAGTGAGAATTGAGAAAAATAAGCACAACAATGATTTTAAAAAGAGTCAATGTTATGAATAGCGCTTAAAGTATAGTGAAATATTTAATGTGATATCTAAATTTTAAAAATCTCTAATATAATACTTGAATTATGAATTTATTAATTAAAGTGGTACTCATCTCTAATGTGATTAGCTCCAAATGATAACATGTAACGGATAAATAACCATCCAAGTATCACATTAGTTAACAAATTTATAATTCAGGTATTACATTAAATATTTTTAAAGTTCAGATTATACATTAACCATTTCACTATTTAAAGGCCATTTATAGTATTAACCTATTTAAAAATATTTAGATCTAACCCTTATTTCAAAGAAAGGTAAATGATCGATGTACCATTAATATTACATATTATTTATTTATTATTTGGTTTTTGGGTAATTTTATTAATTAAGTTGGAATCACTTAGTCATTTATTAGTCAAATGATCAAAATAAAAACACTTATAACTATAAATGTTGGTGATAAAATGTTAGCTTTAAAATCGGAGCACCAAAACTAAGCAAAATGATCCAAGAAATTTCTCTATATCTCATGTTATTGGTCATTTACGATTTGATGAAACTCTTTGTGGTTTTGGTTCTAGTATTAATTTAATGCCTATGAATATTTTTGTCCAACTGGGATGTGGCGCATTGAAACCTCCAATATTTAGCATCAAATTTGCTGACAGATTAGTTAAGAAATCACAAAGAATATTGGAAAATATTTTGTTAAAAGATAGTAAATATGTTTTTCTTGTGGATTTTGTTGTTTTGGATATGGAGGATAATGAAGCCTTCTTACTTTTAGGTAGACCTTTTTTTGTGACATCTAAAGCTTTAATTGATGTATACAATTATAACCTGACTTTAAGATTTAAGGATAAAAAGATACAATTTATAATTGGAGGATATGGTATCCTTAGAGATGATGAGAATGTGAAGATATGTTTAGGGTCAAGGAAAAACCTAATGTTACAGAGTTGAACTTAATCTTTCAACCCTTAAATCCAAAGGCACAAACCCATTCAACCTGCCCATTATGTCATAGTCGATGCAAACCCAAAATCGATTCCTTTAGCCCTGTATCGAATATCCTTATAGTGAATCCAAATCTAGCTTATGTTATACTTGCATGAAGAGTTAGTATATCTCTTAAAACTAATTCAATTTATGTGATACCTGAAAGATGAATGCAACAAGGAAAACTCTTTCCTAAAAGGATGAGGTAACTTTAGATTTTAAGAATGGTCAAGTTTTACCAAAACTAGCATTGTTTGGGAAGCAACTCAAGTTTTACATTTTTAGGTTTTACATTTCCTTTGTTATTTGTTTTTATGAGGGGTATGCTTTTATCTTTTTGTTGTTTTTTAGTTGTTTTTATAAGGATAAAGATATGCAAAGAGATGCCTCATAAAGAATTCAAGTTTTAGCCTTAAGGGAAAACAAAGATAGGGAAGTGTTTCCTTTACCCTAGTTCTTTAAAGTTTGTTTTTAAATATTATCCAATTTAAGTGTGAGGGAAGGGAAATTCTATTTTGAGCTAAAAATTTATTTTTTGAAAATTTTCCTTAATGCTTTACTTTCAAACTAAATCGACTTACTATAATCATAATGATGTTAACCTAGTTAATGTTTTAGAATTGTTCAAGATTAACTTGAGTATGATATGATTAGAATTATAAATGTAGTAAAATAATGAAATGATTTTTTAAATATGTTTTTTGGTGAAATCTGATTTTTTATGTTTGTGTTTTTAGTCTTGATCTTTAATATACATCAATTTTTGTGAGAAGCATGTAAGATATAAAGTTGCATAGAGATTTTAAGGTATGAATATGACATTAGAATTTACTTACTTAACTTTCGAGGTGAAATTTTAGATTGTATTTGATTCAAGAGATGATCTAGCATTCTTTAGACAGCTTGAGCCCTTTCAAGCTCACATTTATTAATGTATCCCTAGTACCTTTGTTTTGAGCTTTTATATATATATATATCATTTTCTTTGTTATTATTTAGCCAATGTAATAAGCCCAAGCTTTTTCTTTGAATTTATCCTTTTTTTGTTGTTACTCAACTTAATATTGCTTATGCATATTTGGACAATTCAAGAGAACAAATTTGGGAGGAAAAAAAGTGCAAGGAAATAAAAAAAAAAGAAAGAAAAGAAAAGCTCGATTAAAGAAAGATAAAAATAAAAGCCAAAATGGCTAAAGCTAAAAATGCTAATGCTAATTAAAAAAAAAATTACCGAAATAAAGATGTCTCAAAGTCTTGAAAAGTTTTCAAGTTTTCAATTCAAATTAATAGTTTAAGAAATTTCAAGAATGTAAGCAATAAGGGTTATGAGCCTATATTTTTCTTTTTCTTACCTTGACCCAAACTTTACATTATAAGCTTAAAAGACCTTTTGATATTGAATCAAGTATGTAAGTTTAACATTAGTAGAGAATAAATGAGGAAAGTAAACATATGAATGTTTTCTATCTTTAAATTGATATGTGATGACATATTTTTCATTTTTTTACTTAGATTGTATGTATAGATTAGAGATGGATTAACTTCACATGCATAAAGAGTAGTATGATCTTAAGAACTTACTTTTGAATGAGTTTCTTGTTAACTATGTTTGTAATTATCTTTGTATTATGTAAAGTACATGATTAATGATTTGTGTAACTTTGACTTTGTGTGTATTCGTTTTGATCCTTAGTACAGTTAATTTGAGAGTTTTTCTTAAGGAAAAGCAAAAAATTAAGTGTGAGTGTAGTGGCACTAAAATGTATAATGATTTACAAGTTCTTTTTAGGTGAAAATTTTTGAAATTTAATAGAATTTGGTGCTTTAATGTGTGTTTTCTTAATCTTTAGGTTTTTATGCTTGGGATGTGATTTTCATGCAAGATTAGGACAGGCCTAGTCATTGTAATATTCGGCCATGCAATAACCAATATAATTAAATCCGATTTGATATTGGTTTCCTAAATTCACTTGGATTAAGGAATCCTAGTGGCATTCAAACTTTTACATGTATTCGGTTTTCCCAATTCCAAGAGAACTTTTACATACAATCAATAATTGGAGAAGTATATTTAAAGATGTACTTTTGGCCAAAAAGAATTATGCTTAAACAAGGAATTTTTTTATTTTTGTTAAGAGTTTGGATTAGAAGCAACCGCATGGTCTTGATAAAACATTTTTAGCTGAACCTATCTTGAAGAATTCAAGATCTATCATACAAATCAAATGAATGGATAAAATCACTGCAAGAAAGCTTCAATCGACCAACATTATCCAAGATTGAAGACATCATATTAGGCTAACTACTTGAAGATCAAGGTAACTTTATCTTTTAGAGTTTAGGTAAGAAGAAAACTCTTGTAATCTAATTCCCTCATAATCGAACCCTTTTAAATAGAGAGGCTCTCTTTTGTATTCAACACATCTTTCACATCTATTCTTTTTTCTTTTAGATTTTTCTTTAGTTTTCTTTCAATTTTTTTTTTATAGTTTGGTTAAAGTGACAAATTAACAGTAACTAAATTTGTTTTTGTAATTCTTTCTTTAAAGTTTCCTTTTCTTTACTTTCAGTTTACAAGTTCTTTTATTGTTCTTAAGTTTCGACCATAGTTTTTTTACCATTACAAGCTTTTGGTTTTCGTGCACTTTTGTTTCCATTCTCTATTTTATGTTCTTTAATGTTTTTGGCCTTCACAAATATTTCTTATTTCAAAGCTTTCAATCTTTTTTTTTTATCTAATATTTGGCCACATCCAAAATTTTTAAGTGACAATTGGATAATTTAGATCTAGGCCTACATAATTGTTTTATATATGTTCTTGATTTATTGTTCTTTGCAATCCAACAAATCTTTCAATTAGTTTAGATATAAGATAATAGCTTATCACTTTTACTACTTGATTTTCACTTAACAATTCCAATTCTATAATTTTCGAAGGAACGATACTCTATTCACTCACTCTATTACTTTGATTATGACTTGTGCACTTACAGGTATTATAAAAAGTAGCAATCATATATATATATATATATGTATATATATGTCCAAAAAAAGACACCGGATAAAAAGGTTACAGTCCTTTAAATTTTTCTAACATCTAGCCTGAACCATTTAACTTCTCAAGTTCATTTAATTTAAATTTATTAGTGAAATATTTTTAAAAAATTATATTAATATATTTTAATATTATTAAATATAAATTTAAATAAAAAATAATTATCTAATAGCAAATATTTTTAAAGGATCCGACTTGAGTCAAGACCAACCCATGGACATGATTGACCATCCAATCCATGAACAATTCTAATGTAAAAGAGACAGAAGTAAGATAAAGAAACGTGTAGTCAGTGAAAATTGAGAAAAATAGGTGCAACAGTGATTTAAAAAAAAAGTAATTGTTATGAATGGCGCTTAAAAGTATAGTGAAATATTTAATGTAGTTTCTAAATTTTAAAAATTCCTAATATAGTATTTGAATTATTAATTTGTCAACTAAAGTGGTATTCACTCATAATGTAATTAACTTCAAATAATGACATATAATGGACAAATAACCCTCTAAGTATCACATTGGTTAATAAATTCATAATTTAAGTATTATATTAAATATTTTAAAGGTTCATATAAAGCGTTAACCATTTCACTATAATTTAAAAGTCATTCATAATTTAACCTATTTAACAATATTTAGATCTATCCCTTATTTCAAAAAGAAGGTAAATGACTAATCGTACCATTAATATTCCATATTTTTTATTTATCATTGGGTTTTTGAGTAGTTTTATTAATTGAGTTCGAATCACTTAGTCATTTGTCACTCAAGTGTTCAAAATAAAAACACTTATAACTATAAATGTTGGTAATGAAAATATTAGCTTTAAAATTGGAATATCAAAACAAAGAATTTTGAAAAAAATTAGGTGACCAAAGAGCTAATTTACTTTAAATACTAAGAAAATTACGTTTAACTATTTAACATTAAAATTTGAAACTATTTTAAGTTTTACTTGATAAGAAGGATGGAAAGAAATAAGAATGAAAAACTTATAAATATAATGATTAAACTACAAAGTAAAAAAGTAATTATAAATTTTAATCATTGAATTAACAAGTTTTTCATCCATAACTTTTTCTATCCTTTCTACCAAATAAAATATTAGAATTAAAATTAAAAAGCTTAGACAACATAGTTCTTATCTTGAAAAAATATATAAAAGAAAATGATGGATGAAATACTCATTATACATACATATATAAACATTTAGGTGCAATTTAAAAAATACTAATATCCTCTGAAGACTCAGTCTCTTGTTCCGGCTGTCACGACCTTGTTGAATCTAGTTGCTTTTATTTTTGTTTTGTACAATACATAGTTTCTTTTAAAAAAAAATTTAAGAAAATAAGATTAATGTTTGCTGCAAAGATTAATTCAGTTGATAACTAGATGAATTCGTTATTTTAACCAAAATTTTAACATAGAGGAAAGTATTTTAAATCTAAAATTGTGAATATACTTACGCCAAGATCATTTGGGAAGGGATTAATATACAAGTCGAGGCAAAACCTATGAATACTCTGATGGTGATCGTATTAAATTAAAAAAATAAAAATTAAGGCTTAATTAATTTTGCGTTGTTAATTTACTATCATGAGGATGGAAAGAAGGTGCAAATTCAATGTATCTCTTTTAAAGGGTAGAATAGACGTGAAACTGTCTTATTTATTTATTCAACTCTTTTATGTTTTGTTCCTTTGTATTTGCCTTCTTACAATTCCTATTTCCAGTTTATTTATATTATGCAAAAAATGTGAAATTTATGAAATTAATGGTCCTCTGACCAAAAAACCAAAGAAATTAATCGTCCACATATAGAAAAGGAAAATAAATGCTGATTCACCGACAAACTAATTCTGAAAGCAAATGTCAACAAAAGCAATTGATGTTCGATAGAGAGCGTGATGTTTCGGTTCAAATAAATCATGAACAGTGACAGATTTTGGGATTTATAGTATAAATAAAAATTATCGATAAATTAATTAACTTTGTTATGAAAAATATGTATAGGAAAAAATGTTGAGGTGTTCAACGAAAATATTTTATTTATTTTTCAATTACTTTAAAAGGGGGATTCGATCTGAGCAATAAAGAATGATCGATGCCAACAATCATAAATTTAGTAATAAAATTTTAAATTCTTAATTTGAATAATCAAAATTTAAATTTTAAAAAGTTCAAATATAAAAAATTAACGATTCAGTACTATTTCACTAGTCTTGTGGAATTATCTAACGATCGAGAGGTGTGGAAAGAAGGGCTGAGCCTTGGAGGAGCTAGGAAAAACATGATTGATAATGTTCTAGAAATAATAAATAATTAAATTCAAAAACATTTAGTCAATCTAATTATAAGTAGTCGGATTCTCTAACATATACTTTCTTCATTTGTCCATATTCGGAAGCAAATCACATCCTTATCTTCCTTTCATACGGATGAATAATTAAAAAACTTTATTCAACAAAAATATATAGTAACTGGAGGTGGTCATATAGATGAGAAACGTTTCTGGGGCTGTTGGGTTATTTGGTTGATGTGGTGGATTTAAGGGAGTAGGGATGGCAGTCGTGAATTTGTTTGCAATCTCAAGAAAGAGAAAATCAGATAATAGCCAAACATTGCTATGTTTTGTCAAATTAGTTTATTTGGCAGCTGAAATTTGATCTTGATCAGACTGCTAGCTAGCTTGGTGAGAACTTTGCATCAAGATGGACCGACCCTTTTCCTTATTGTCGTTCTTTCAACAAATATTGTAGTTTGGAAAATCATGTCCAGACTCTAGAAATGGAAATTTTGCACTGATGATAGACTTTTTTAAGCGTATAGTAAATCTAGAAAGATTGACCCTGCAATATTCTAACTCAATCCACATTATTCTTTAACATAGCCTGGAATTCCGCCATATTATTACGGAATATTGCACAATCAGGTTAATCTTCATTTCATTCGTGTTAATGGCGTTCCTTGACTGACTGATTTTTTTTTTTTTTTGAGTTAATGTTATGAATAGTTTTTAAATTATAATGAATATTGAATTTAAAAAATTTTTAACATGACATTTAAATTTAAAAAATTTTTAATATGATATTTGAATTATGAATACATTACTTAATGTTATACTCATCTTTAAGATAATTAATTTTAAATAAAGACACATGATGAATTAATAATTTTTTAAATACTATATTAATTAATAAATTTATAATTTAAATATCATATTACAAATTTTTAAAATTCAAATGTTATATTAAATAATTATAATTTAAAAACTACATTAACTTTTTTTTTCCCACAAAGAAAGAGACTAAAGCCCCAAGAAAGTAAGCCGCCTCAAACTAATTACCAGTAGACTGCATTTATTACTTTCAAAATATTAAAGAATGTTTTAAGAGCACTCCATAATAAAATCTTATTGTTATGAGTATTATATTGAAAACAAAACTTTGAGACAGCTTTGTTGTGATTCTATTGACATAGTTGTCCTAATCTTTTGTTTCCTACCTCGGAATGCCGTTTTCAAACAGTTTGAATTTATTCAGTTTTCCAATGGTAAAAATTGGGATAAAAAAAATACTGATGAATTGAAATTTTGTTATGTTTTTACACATTTTATCATTGAGAGTGTCCTCAGAGTTCCAACTAAATGGAACAAAAAGAGAACTCCATTAGGCTTCAGTGGGAAAAGAAGAGGCCTAAGCTAAGATAAGAGGCTAATAGCAGAGTTAGAGTTAGAACTGGCATCTCAAAGTTATAGACTAAGTATTTCGAATTGGTGTTCATATTTATTAATTGAATGGATCAATTTAATTCAATTAATATGACAGTCAATGAATTAATTTTTAATATTTATTTGTGAACATTTATATCCAATATATAAGATATTATCTGCTTTACTCTAAAAATAACAATTTTATTTCACAAAAAATTCATCACAAATATGAATTCAAATTTATATATATAGCATAAAATATTTTTCGATATCTTAATATGAGATTTAAAATTTAATAGAAATACAAAATTAGGATTATATTAAATGTTGGGATTTTAAAAATTACTTCTATGTAATACTTAGCTCTACTTATTGGAATTCTAAAGGTATTAGCTCTTATGGTGCAAAACTTAATTCAGTTTTGACTAATTATTGCTCTAATATTTATTGTGAAGATTATCATTCAACTTATAATATTGTTTATTTTAATTCAAAAATTTTACGATTTTATCTCATAAAAAGTACATTACAAATATTGATTTAAGTCTCTATATTTATAACATAACGTATCATTAAAAATATATATAGGATTGATGTGTTATATTATTAAAAATAGTTTTAAAAGAATTTTAATTTTTAATTAATTTGATTAATAATCGAATTAATTAAAAATTTAATCATAATATAAAAAATTTAAAAATTAAACTAAAAGTATAGGAAATAAACTTTTTAATTTTTATAAGTTTTTTAATTTAATATTTTGTTATTTGAATATTTTATTAGTTAGTTTTATTTAGTATACTTCAAATATAAAAAATTGAAACTTTAAAGTAAAATTCAATTTAAATATATTTATTATTTAATTAATTTAAAATTAATAAATTTAATTTCAATTAATAAAAATAAAATAACGTATTTCATTTAAAATTATCGAAACTAACAAAAAAAAACATAATTTCATTTAAAATTATCCGAATTAATCGAAAAAATTATCTGAATTAACCCAACCCAACGAGTAATCTTAATTCCGAGTCTTAACGGAACGCCACACTGATCGACAAGCTGATGGGCCCCCTCGGATCATCGATTGGCCCCCTATGGGTGTGCTATAACCTATACTAATACATGTTGCCCTTCTTTATCCCGTCATAATCAAATTATTCATTTTGCCTAGTCATCCTCTCCTTCTTCACCAACTTTTCGGTATTCACAAAAAGGGGTAACGTGTGAACTAACTTTCTTCATGCAAACAATTTCATTTCCGAGAAAACTTCGACATTTACTATATAATAAATTTTTGGCTATCATAATTCGCGACGATTAAAAAGTTTCGTTATAAATTTATTTTGAATTGAGAATCGAAGCTCCAAGCTAGCTGTAACGTTAATTACAAGAATAACAAGAAATTGAAATAACGCTTTATAGATGCATTACACTCACAAGACAGAAAGGTCGGGTTCCTGCGATGGAGAAAATGCCAAGAAAAAGAGAGCAAACATGATCAAAGCCGGAACCAGTAGAAGCATCAACGGCGGTGGTGGCAATGGTGGCAACAGCAACGGCAGCAACAGAAGTGACACCGTTAACAAAATCATAACCGTGATTGAAGTTCCGCTAAAGTATTTAATGATCATCAAACTTTATACCTCTCAACAATCTGTTTTCAAAACCGAACTCAACTCATTGATCTACCTTATGAGTCATGCACCTTTATCATCATCCATTGCCGTAGCATGTATTTGATAACTTCTTGTAATTGGAAATTGGAGGGAATTCACAAAATCAGGTCTTGAGGAGAAGTTTTTCATTTCTTGAAATTTGGAGAAGAAATTTACAGAGTGGGAAGGGTATTTATGGGATTCTAAAGGGTGCTATAAAACGTAGTCGTTAGGTGTCACCATCAAACTCCAACTTGTTCATGTCCCAATACACCTAACCTTAACCTAAGTACAGATCTCATTTCTAAAGATAACTTTGATATGATAATGACTGGTTTAGTAGTTTTTTTTTTTTTTGGTTTTTAAAATAATCTCCTATAAAAAAATCTATGGTCGTGACTCGCAACTGGTGGGCAACCAGTGTCATCTGTAGTTTTCTAAATTACTTGCAACTAGGGATGTTACGGCAGTTGTTTTAGAAGAAGTCTCAGAAACTATTATTGGTGGGCTTGAAGCCACCAACTCGGAATGGCGGCCCTATATGCAAGGTTGCAAGATTAGAGTTGTCAAAACTATTAAGAACCTAAAAGCTCATCTGAACTTATCCGAAATCAAATTTGGAAACATTTGGATTGATTAAAAAGGTCAAACATTCAAACTAAAAAATATTTGAATTCAAAAAATTAAACTTCAGGCAATTTAAATTCTACAAAGCTTAAAACCGATACAATTCAAACTTATTATAACTCAAATTTGTATTGATTCGAACTTATGATTGATACAAATTTGAAACCTAAAAAAAACTAAATTTATAATTTGAAAATTTGAAGCTATAACAATATGATTTTTTAAAAATTAAAATAAATAAATAATAAATATTTTTCATAAATAAAAATTTAAAATTTTAAAACAATAAAAACACATTAAATATGAATATCAAATGATTTTTAATATCATCTTTATTATGAATATGGTAATTAGCATTCTTTTTAATAATATCTCATATTATATCCAACATTAATATGTTTTATATCAAAATGATCAAATATTCAAATTAAATCAATATTATTTATTTATTTATTTGTTTGTTTTACATATCGTGATTTTTAAAATTTCAACTATTAATTATTAAACTTAGGTTAATTAATTGATCTATAATCCATATTAAGTTAGGATTTTATATGAATATGGTAATTAGTACTCTTTTTAATAATGTCTGTCATAATTTGCAATTCCGAGATTTTTATTGTTGGTGTAAAAAATGAAGAATTGCTACAAATATTTTTTGTTAGGTATGATTAATTACTTAATTGAATTTATCCCTTCTAGAAATGTTATAAGCTTAACTAAGTCTCAATGAAAGAATAAACTTTGATCTACATAATAGAATTATAATCGAGATTATGTTACATGTGGGGAAAGTATTAGCGTCATACTTCACCCATCTAAAGACGATATCAATTAATCTTATATTATCTAAAAATTATCTTGATTAAAATACATTTTTAATTGATTAAATTCAATATTAAAATATTAAAAATTTTTAGGGTTTTCTCCAACATTATAACAAAATTCCTAAAAAAAATTTTCACCTTAAAAGTACTTAAGAAAACCATTCATTTCCTTAAAAGAGACTCCATCTTTGGAATTATAAAATATTTTATAAAAAATAATTTCTAACTATTTAATTATAAAATTTTCATTTTCGTTTTATTTTCTTATTTTTTATATTTTACATTTTTATACTTGTATTGAAATTTTTATTACAAATTTCATTATTTTGGAAAAATTTAGAAATTACTACAACAAATTTGGCCATTAGTGGTGCATGGAATAATGTCACAAAATATTAATTTTTTATCACCACAAATCTTCCGTGACAAAAATTTGAACGTCATAACATTCATCACGTTTGTATCGTCACTAAAGGTCAAATGTAACAATACCAAAATATCGTCACCTATTATGAATCTAGGGTGACA
Organism: Durio zibethinus; assembly: GCF_002303985.1. The sequence goes on along the minus strand of NW_019168481.1, from coordinate 7,674,410 downwards.
ATAACATCAAATGTTACTTTATTCTTTATTGTTTGTGACATTAAGTTTCATTTGCTATTTATGAAAAAAACTGTTATTAAATACTATAATCGTCACAAAATATGTGATAAAATTTCAAATAATAGTGATGAAAGCTAAATCATTCACTATTGGTGACACAATTATCATCACCTATGATTGTAAGATAATGTCATAAAAAATTTTATAATGTCATTAAATATATGTAAAAAGTTAAATTTAGGTGACGATATGATAAAATTTTGTTGATTAAATTCATTATCAATTACAAACTTATTCTCATCACTAAGATATATACCATTATTGTATATGACAATACTATAATTGTCATGAAAAAAATTTTTGAGTAACAAATTAACCATATGTCGAAAAAAGTTTCTTTTATAATAGTGATAAAATATTGAATGTCACGTATTGTCACTATCATTTTTCTAGAATGATCCAATATAAATAATATTGTTCTTGCAAAATCTTGTACAAATAGGAAGAAATGATAAAAGTTTCATCCAAGTATTTGCATTGGTTTTTAAATGTAGTACATTTTCTAAAGTCAATCCTAAAATTATATAGAAATAATATTATTTAAAAACAAAGAATATTAGAACTATGAAATAGGTAAAATGATATAAAATCATATATAAATAATATTGTGTCGAGGGTGATTATGTTGATAGTGAGTTTGCATCACTTGAAACTACAATAAATAATTAATAACTTATATAAAAACAAACCACAATAGATACAATAAGATCAAAACAAATATAAAAATAAACTAATTTATTTTATGTATATCAGTTCTTAAATGAGGCCTTACCCTATATTAAAAAATAGGCCCTGCAATGAATGAATTTGATTGTTTACAATGGCACAAGAACCACGCATGCTCCCATAATGAAATAAATGATCTACAAACCAAATTCTTTATGTTTGAATGTATCTAACATTCATGCCATGCATTTTAACAAAACTGTGAGAAATTATTTATTTTCAATTTGGTAAAATAGAATATTAATTAAAACATAAAACCACCTAAAATTATAGGCTAAAGAAGTGTCATGAGCATTTGCTAAAAACATAATTTGATCCAAGAGGAGAGGTCTCTAAACTACTCTAACAGTACTCCAAATTTGCATAAATTCCAAAAAGATCCTACAATTCAATATTCCTTTTTAAGTAAAATACATCTAGGTCTTTGAGTTTTAAATATAATTAAACTCAGATCCATTAGTTTAAAAAATGGACATCTCGTCCCAAAACTTTTCAATTAATAGGACACTAAAGTTCTTCTGTCAGTTAACTTTATTAAAAAACTTATTAAAAGATTATTTTACCCTTGAAAAATCAATATCTTTAAATACTCACATAAAATAATTATTTATAACAATAATTTTTTCTTAAAATATATAAAATATATTAATAATATATAAAAAAGATTTTTAGGTGCAATATATAAAAACAAAATTCACAATTATAATAAGAAAAAATGTTATAATAAGAACATGTAACATATAATAAGCAAATACTCACATAGAATAATTATTTATAATAATATTTTTAAAAAATATAAAATACATTAATAATATATAAAAAAGATTTTTAGGTGCAATATATACAAATAAAATTCAAACTTATAATAAGAAAAAAAATGTTGTAATAAGAACATGTAATATATAATAAGAAAAAATATTTGGTTGAAAAAGAAGTTAATAATAATTGTGAATTATAATAAGAAAAAATGTTGTAATAAGAACATGTAACATATAATAAGCAAATACTCATATAAAATAATTATTTATAACAATAATTTTTTATTAAAATATATAAAATATATTAATAATATATAAAAAATATTTTTAAATGTAATATATAAAAACAAATTTTAAAATTATATTAAGAAAAAATGTTATAATAAGAACATGTAACGTATAGTAAGAAAAAATACGATTGAAAAAAATGCTATTTATAATTGTGAATTATAATAAGAAAAAATGTTATAATAAGAATATGTAACATATAATAAGCAAATACTCACATAAAATAATTATTTGTAATAATAACATTTTCTTAAAATATATTAATAATATATAAAAAGATTTTTAGGTGCAATATATAAAAACAAAATTCAAAATTATAATAAGAAAAAATGTTATAATAAGAACATGTAACATGTAATAAGAAAAAATATTTGGTTGAAAAAAAATGTCATTTATAATTGTGAATTTTGTTTTTATATATTTTGCCTATAAAAACATGTAAATATAAGAAGCAAATACTCATATAAAATAATTATTTATAATAATAATTTTTTCTTAAAATATATAAAATATTTTAATAATATATAAAAATATTTTTAGGTGCAATATATAAAAATAAAATTCAAACTTATAATAAGAAAAAATGTTATAATAAGAACATGTAACCTATAATAAGAAAAAATTTTGATTGAAAAATGTTATTTATGCTTACGAACTTTTTTTTTATATATTGCACCTAATTTTTTATATATGATTAATATATTTTATATATTTTAAGAAAAAAATTATTATTATAAATAATTATTTTATGTGAGTATTTGAGGTTATTGATTTTTAGGGTTATAATGATTTTTTAATGAGCCTTTTTACGAAGTTAACTGACAGAAAGATCTTAGTATCCTATTAATTGAAAAGTTTTAAGATGAAATATCCATTTTTCAAACTAATGAACTTGAGTTGAATTATATTTAAAACTTAAGGACCGGGATGTATTTTACCTTTCCTTTTTTGTTTAAAAAAGAATGAAGCAAATCATGTAAATCTTGATTATATCTTAACAACAAACTACTCAAAATAATAGAGAAAAGATTAGAATTTATTTTGCTATATGAATTTTATGATACAATTTATCCCATAAAACAAAAATGTATGATGCAAGTCATAGCAAAATTAAAGCTCAAGAAACTCAGCAATTTTATGTCCAGGTAAGACAAAGCGTTTATTGAAACAACTAATTTCTAGATTATTTGTTTTCAATTTAATTGTGAATCCTAATTTCCAAGATCCAAGGTATATACAAGAAAAGGACAACAAAAAAGATGAGCTACCGAGGCCAAAATAGCAATGCCAAAATACTTTGCATTTTTCCAATGTAACTTGACTTTATTTTAAAACATCATAGTTGCATTGCACAAAATAGTAATATGAATTTCAAATGACATAGTGTAGCTCATATAAATGAAAATTCTGAACACAGATGCAACTCCAATAGATTATGAGCACATGGACAATGATGTATTCAAGTCTATACTTGAAAATTGAAAGATTGATACTTGGATTCTAGTAGCTAATAAAGCATTTGTCATAACTTTAATTTGAGCTTGAAAAAACTCAAAAGTTGACTTATATTGCTGAAGTTCTTTTTGTGTATTTTTAAGAATTTTTTCTAAGTTAGTAGCACTTGTAAATGAAGTTTTAGTAGTAGGTTTAGTCTCAAGCACTTCATTCACTATAGCATTAATAGTTTTAGGTTCTGTTCTTTTTTTAAAATGAGCTGATTGTAACTCCACCATTTTTTCTCTTAGCATTTAACATAAATATTATTACCTCAAAGAATTATAGTATAACAATAAAATTATCACTCTTAATTTGAAATTTCTTAAATAGGCTGCTTGAGCCTCAAGTGTTAACCATTCTTTATTCTTTAAATAGTGAGTTACCTTAAAAAATTCTATCTTATTAGGTTTTTACTTATCTTTGCTATAGAATTGTAAATACAATAAAAATATTTGTTATAAATAGAAAACAATAGTGTTTAACAATTTTTGAAACTTAAAAATTTACTATGACATAGCGACTAGCCACAAAGGCCCTCAATCCTTAATTATGAGTTAACTTGACATTTTTGTAACTCTTGCATTTATCTCACACCTCTTTTTCATTTCAAAAAGAATGAAATAATATAAACATATTGATGTTGTAAATTATTAAAATAATCTAGTGTTCAAAATCATTAAACTAAAATGAAATTGATATTGATTAAGAAAATAACTTGGTATTCAAAATCACTAAACAAATCACAACCTTTTTCAATTTTCTTGAATCAAGTTATACTTTAGCAAATTGTTTTGGCATGTCACTTTTGCGTTTAGAAACTTTTTAAAGTGCAAGTGGAGCCTATGTCATTGATTTCTTGACAATTTCTATAAAATTGACAAGACAAATGTCTTAACATAATCATCTTCTAATTTAAACTGAACTTTACCTAAAACAGAAAATGAATTCATTGATATTTTCAAAGAACATAAATTCAAAACTAACCAATAATAAGTTTTGCAATAATTTTTTGCGCTTGCCATTTTGTTGGGATCATGATGAATTGTTAAGTAATGACTCCAATTTCAGAAGATAATTTAGTCTATTGAACTTCATAAACAAGTCTACACTTAGTTGTTGGTATGTCTATTACAATTTGTTTTTCCTTTTGATGAGTTTTTCTAGTCTCATCCCTCGAGCTAGGTCTGATACCTTTTTAGAGAGGACAAAAGTTGCATTTATAAAAGTAATACATTAAACTAGAATAATGAATTGAAGCTTTTATTTTTTAATATGGTGTTGTAAATTGAAGACATTGGTTAACTATTTTGATTCAACATAGTAGTTAGATAATAAGCTACATTTGTAAAAGTAATATATTAAACTAGCATAATGAATTGAAACTTTTATTTTTTAATATGGTGTTGTAAATTGGAGACATTGGTTATCTATTTGGATTCAACATAGTAGTTGGACAATGAACAGAATTGAAATGAAATAAAAATGCCAAAGCCTTAAAGGGCAATAATAAAATCTAGTTGATCTATAACACCTAGTACCTAAATATCCTAACCAAGAAACCTGTGGCAAATTAACTCTCCATCGTCTTTTTCCAATTAATAAAAGAATTGTCCTATGGATGAATCTCAATTCAACTTCTAAAAAATAGAACAAGGTTAAAATAACTCCATTCACTACTACATCAATTAGGCAACAACATCTATCTTTTCAAATTTTCCTTAACTAAGTTATTTGGTTTTTCAAAGACATAATTTAACATACATACAAACATAATCATAAAAATAAGGCAATCTAGTTGTAGAAGAATGGGCAAACTGTTTGCAAAACAATGGACAATCTATTTGTTAATGGTAAAACAAGCAAACAAACAAAGCTAATAACACGGACTAGTAACAAACAATGAATAGTAAAATAAACCATTTTCTACAAAAAGCACTTGATTGTATAATTTCCATCATGAAAATAGTAGGAAGATTCTAGGTTGATGATGGAAGCCCAAGGCATCACCATATTCATAATTCAATGAAAGATTCAAATTACATAAAGTTAAAACAATAAAACACAAAAAACAACAATAGATTTTTGTATAACTTAAGATTTTAATATATTGATGTTATATTATATCTATGGACACAAGAGTCATTAGACAAGAAGTTTGGTAATGTGGTTGTATATAAGATTTATAAGAAAACAATGAGGTTACTAAGTCTAGCATTTTTAGATTTCAGCTTTCTTATTCCATTATCACAAGCAATATATGGGAACTTGCCATCTTATTTCAACCATTTTATTTTTTTTTATTTCAATCCTTTTATTTCAACCATCTTATTTTGTAAATGGTTACTTTTGGGCTATTATACAATCTTAAGCCTATTTTATCTATGGAAAAATATATTGCATTTAACCTATGTAGTGCACCCACTACCTAGATGAGAATGCCAACCTTGTGAGAATATGACATAAAAATGTTAAGAAATGGAACAACAAACATAAACTATAACATATTTTATTCCATAATCTACCTAGAAAAAACAAATCATTAGCTATGTGTTTGGAAATGGGCTTAAGCAACAAAATGGATCCCTAAGCCTATTCAATTGCATAGAGACATTGCATACTATTGTTGCATTCTAGTTAAAGCATAGTTTATGTGGTTTGTACTTTTAATCTACACAGGATTGACTAAAATACTTTTAACTTTATTAATGATTCATCTCAAGAGCGTTTATAGCTTCTTCTTTTTTTTGTTTTAGTAGAAAAAAAAATAAATGATTTCATGCTAAAATTTTTAATGAGTGATTCTTAATTAGCTTTTTTTGGTGATTCCATTGACTCGTGAGCTTATTGGACTTACTATGGTGATTCCAATAAGTTATCAATTGGTTGGACTTGTTGTGGTGATTTCAATTAGTTATTAGCTGATTAAACTTGATGTGGTGGCTTTATTAGATCATTTTGTTGTGAGACAAGAGAAGGACATTGCATAACTATGGCATTAGTTGAATGAACTTGCTATTCAATGATTTTTTTTTACCTCATTTTCTTGGTGCCATCCTAAAGTATAGACAAAGAAATTGTAAGCAATTATCCTTTATTTAGTATAATAAAATAAAATGGAATAAAACATAACAATTAATATTCTAATTACCTAAAATTAGTTGTAACAATAGTAGTTATAAGCCAAAGATTTATACATCCTTCTTGATGAGCTTTACTTCATGCATACGTCTTAAGTTTACTAAAGAACCTGCTCATAAACAAATGAAACTTTATTATTTTTTATCTCTTTAAACACTTTGAAAATTAAATTAGTAAAAATGATACAACTTTGTAATGGGATATATCCATTGATAATGCATAGGTCTTCCAAGCATGATCTCGTATGGCAAGTGTATAGCCAAATGCACCATTACATAAAAAGATGCTAAAGGAAAATTTTTTTTCCAACTTATACAAAATGAAGACAATATCTTTTGTAAATCCTCCACATCCTTCTTCTTCAATGTTTTATAGCATAATCTTAATTAAAAAGAAATTGTCAATATTATCCAATGCTTTAGAGACATGTTTTGTTACAAACTTCCTAATAGCAATCAGAAGTAGTTTTTGTAAAAGAATATGGCAATCATGACTCTTCAATCTTGAAATCTTACCATCACTTACCTTAGCACATCTAGAAATGTTTGATGTATATCTATCTAAAAACTTCACTGATTTTAGAAAGTCATAAAATCTTTTCATTTCATCTTTTGATAAAATATAACATGTATAAGGCATCAAATAAGAATCATTTGAGAGTTTTTTCATGTTTAGTTCTTTCTTTACTTTCATATCATCTAAATCTAACCCAATACTTATTGTAACTTTTATCTTTCCTTCAATGTTTAATAGTGTTCCTAAAACATTATAACAAATGTTTTTCTCAATGTGCATGACATTAAGATTATGTCATATCTTCAGTGTTTGCCATTAAAGCAACTAAAAAAAGATGCTTTTTTTAGTCCAATTCAAATCTTAAAAGGTTTGCTTTTTTTTTTTTTCCTTTTGTTTGGATGCTTTCTACATTGATATCTTTTAAAGCCATCTAATTGTTCTAACAACTTATTTTTGGATCTCTTCTTAGGATTTGGCATATTTTTTGTCTTACCATCAAATATTTTATTTTTTCGTCAAACATGGTCATAAGGCAAATAACGACAGTGATACAAATAACAAATTTTATTTCTCAATTTTCATGAAAGAGCATCATTGTTAAAAATGAGACATGCCAAATATCTTTTTGTACTCTAACTTGATAAATCCCCATAACTGGAAAGTCATCTATAGTCTATAAAACTATAGTATGCATTTGAAAATATTTTTTTTTTGGTAAACATCATAAGTCCTTAATCTATTTTCCCATAATCTCTCAACTTATCTATCAATGGTCTCAAGTATATATCAATATCTTTTCCTAGTGAGTTTCATCCAGAAAAAGTAATGATATCATCATAAAAGGTTCCTTTAATATTTTCAAGGTAAAAAATTATATGGCATAACCACAATAGGCCATATGCTATAGCTAAAGCTTATAAGCCTAAAACGTTTAAAGCCATTAATTGCTAGGCCAAGCCTAACATTTCATGCATCATGTGCAAACTAGTCATTCTCTTTGTTAATTCTTTTTAAGCATCCCTATTTACTGAGTGTCTTAATGTATCATCATCAATGCACTTTTTCTCATACCCATTACATATCTTTTATTGTTTTTTTTAGACATAAATAATCTTTGGAGCCTTGATTTCACAGGAAAATAATGCAAGACTCCCTAAAGAATTTTCTTATCAACAACCTTTTATCTCGATGTTTAACATGTAAAACAACTTGTTTATCTTTAAACTTCCCCTAAAATAGAGCACAATCATAGTTTCATACATGAATTGGCATATAATTAAGTCCTAAGTCTCTCAAAGTTTTTGTTATTTCATAATATGACAAAAGAATTGTACTAATAGGAAAAGCCTCCCCCAATAGTCCTAATACCGTATTTATTGCCTTGTTACTCATTTGGTAATAAACCTTTATGTGACACAATTTTACAATAAAATGTAACCTATACATGTTAGTGTATTTTGGTAATAGTCCATATTATGCCTCATTCAAAAGTTTGTTAAAATTTTCAGCTTCTTCCTCACCAAAATTAGAATTAAAACTATAATCATCTTTATTCACTTTAGAAAATACATTTTCTAATAAATCATACATACCATCATCCAAAGGTTTATCACTAATTGTTGTTCTTTTGTAAACTTAGTACTCTCATTAGCTAAATTCTCAAAAAGTTGGCATCGTTAAATCAGATTGCTTATCATGATAAATCCATTCAGTGTAGCTCTCTAATATACTTTTCAAAAGTAATTAATCTTTTACCTTATCTTGACATCTAGTAAATAAATTAAGCAAACTCGACAAAGATAACGAATATTACATTGTTTTCCCATATTAATACATACAAATTTCATGAAAGTTTAAACTTTGAAAACATACTTGTTAGAATACTTAGAATTCATCATCCAATTTTTATCCATTTTAATCATATGTTCCTAAAGAATTTGAACACAAAAAAAAAAAAAAAAAAAACCTTTTGAAATTAGGTAACACAAAAATCTAGTCATAAAGCATGTGAAATATTCATAATAATTCAATTTGAACCAAGCGCAAGATAATCCAATTAGTATAACTATATATATAATGTGCCCTAAACATTATATATTAAAATATTCCTATTCCCTAAACATGAATGTAAAAGGGATCAAAGTTCAAATAGTTATATAAACTTTGACAAAACCTAAAGTTAGTGCATCACAAAAAGATTGTTAGCATATGACAAGAAATAATGCAACTTAAAACTATACTAAAAGTCTTATTTGTTTTTGTTTATGATTCTTCAAGTGGTCTAAACTAAAGAGAGACTTTTTATTCTTGGCTACTGTAAATCAAAAATAGAATTAGGGACTGTGTAGATTGCTTAATAATTAAACTAAATTAGAAAACTCATTTACTAAAAAATTACAAATAAGTCAACAAGTAACATCCTTTGTTTTGACATCGTACAAAATACAAATTAAGATCACAAAGGTATCCAATGCACCATTTTCATTAACATTTCATATAACTATGCCATTATCACTATAACTCCTATAGTCAAGTTTTTGAAAGAAACATAAATCTCATACATGTCTACCACCACCACCTAGCAAATGCATAAATATTCTATTTCATATAAACATTCAACTTTAATTTATGTGAACATTTGGATCTAAAAGCTTCAGCTAATCATTATTTGAACCAATTATTCCTATTCCTTAAGAACATTTGGTTTTTTGTAATATTTAACATGTCAATCATAATCCATAAAGTTCATTTATCTAAATCTGCCATTAGTTGAATGAAGTGAGCCAAACTAGTGATATTAATCATTATTCCAAAATCATCAAAATAAACACTCAAACACATACAAAAATAAAAATAAAATACATTTTTATCCACTATTCTAACATCCTTTCTTTTGATTTACATCTCTTTGAAATACAAAATACTAATCCTTAGCCTCCTCTGTTTTGTATTTTTAATTGAGATTATGAAGATACTAAAATCAAAGTAATTTTTTACCAATTATTACCACTAACATAAGATATATTTGAAGATGAAGCCCAATTGAGGAATGCTAAAAGGTTAATTTTAATATATATATATATATATGTATTGTAGGTTAATATGGCAGGGCTACCTAATCAGTGATCAATATCTTCTTTGTGAATAATTTAGCATCGACTTTGATGCCTCTAAATGTTTGTCAATTTTAAATTATTGTTATAATGATGATTTTACCATGGACGAATAGAAAGGGAAGTGGAAATTATGTGGTAAAAATTTATTATTCGGGTTCTATAAATGACAAAAAAAAAACTACAAAAATTTCAAATTGGGTTTGTTATTCATATAAAGGTTGGTGACTAAAAATGAAGGTCTAATGTGGATTTGAGAGAACTAAGAAAAGACACTTTTACATAACAAAGAAAAATGTCAAATAGTTGACTTGTTTACTATTTAGTAAGGGTAAAAAAGTAAGAATATCCACTTCCCAATTACCATTGACCTTTGACAAGATCCTAAATTTTTTTTGTCATAAATTATTAGATAGTAAAAGAGCTAACTTTGTTTCTTCTATTGCAAAATAGTATAGATATAATTGTACTATAATAGATATATACAATTTATTTTCTTATCTTTTTGTCTTGGTGGGAGAGAGAGGAAAGAAGGGAAAGATTTTTAAAATCTTTGTTTTGGCACAACTATCAATGTTTGTAGCAATGATATTTTTGTAGGAAGGATTTCACAAGAAAAGCAAACAATACAGAGAAAGCCAGAGAGGGAAACAAAGTTATAAGATAAAAAAAAAAAAAGTAAAGCATTGATCTTTTGGGGTTCTTTTTCTTTTTCTCCAATTTCTTCATCTCCATCTAACCCATTTCTTTTGTTCGTCACTTTTCTCTCTTTTATTTCAAATAACACAAATTGTAGTTGATAAATGTTGGTTAAATCTATTTCATATAACTTTTGGACAATGGCTTCTAGTCATTAGCATTGGAAATTATTAGCATGGGTTTTTACATAAAGCCAAAAATGAGAGGAAAAGAGAGCTGGAGAAGGTGAAACGATTTTGGAGAGTAGAACCCACAAAATTGTTAGTGTAGGTTTTGGAAGGAGTGAGAAAAAACTTAATAAAAAAACTTTCTTTCCTTTACATTGTGTAGTTTAGGGAAAATCATTAAAATCATTCTTGTATAAAAATTACATTAAAAAAGGTAGTATGGATTAAGATTCAAGTGTTAAAATCATTTCTGTTTAAAATTTATTTTTTACTTAAAAAAAGTTCTTTTAATAAAATTTTTTAATTAGAAAATTTTAAATTTTAAAATTCTTTTTAAAATTCTAAACTAAATGTGTATTTTAAAAATTTTATTATCTATAATATTTAATCTGTTTTCTTAATTAGAAAAGTTTCATATATGCATACATACTTAAATAAATTGTGCTTAATAAAAAATAAAAATTATATTCTTAAATATATATATATATATATAGTCAAAGTTAAATCGTTAGCTATAAATTATATATTAATTTGAACTTATTAGTGACTAATAAATAATATCATAAAATTATTTAAAAGTTTGTGAAATTTATGTTTTCATCATATAACATCATATATTGACATGACAAAATTGTAATATCATTAATAATTAATTAAAGTGTTCAATTTATGACAAAAATTAATAACATCACCTAATATCTATAAAAAAAAATGTCATAGATAAAATTTTAAATTAGTGAAAAGATTATAACATCACATAAAATCCAAAACGTTACTAAAACAAAAATTTCCCATAATCTATATTTGGTAAATTTTGGTGGCAAATTTTTAGTGATGTTATCATGTGATGATTTTATATATCGTCAAATAAAATATCAAAACAATATAAAATGTGATGAAATATATAATTCATCACTTTTAATATACTTTGCGTCATGAAATACTATACATCATTTAAAAAAATTGTCACAAATTGTAAAATTCGTTATAGTAAAATATTTTTTCGCCTCAAAATTTTTTATAAAATCACCAAATTTTATTTCCTAAAATTTTATCATCAGATTTATTTTATTTTTAATGAAAGGAAAACAATTATCTAACATTTAATTATTTAATTTCTAATTATAAATTTCACACTTTTATTTTTATTTATATTATTTTTTGAAAATAAATGCCAATTGTTGATGTTAAAATTTTATCTAAATTATTCATTATTTTGGGAATTAAAAAGAAAATCACTAGAAATTTCTTAAAAAATCACTCATTAGTGATTTTTTGAATTTAATCATTGGAATAATTTTTAGTAACTTCCAAACTTTTATAAAATTAAATGAAAAAAATTATATAAGAAAATTAAATGTACATATTATTATATTATTAACCCATGTATTTATTTTATTTTTATTAAAACATATCTTTAATATATGAAGTTAAATATACATATAACTAAAAATAGATAAAACTAATTAAAATAAATAAAATTAAAACAAAATTACACAAAAAATACCAAAATCAATGCGCGGGTTTGGGTTGGACCACAAACAGGTTGGGTCTAGGCGCGGCTCGTAACATGCAGACTGGCCAGCTCCAAAACATTGTTAATTAACTTAGACTATAAAAGGGAGGCATCGGAGAATGGCCGCCGGGGATGATGGAGACATAAAGAGACGAGGGATGGAGAAATTATGAGATGAGAGGGGTCCGGAGAGAGAAATGGATGAGGGAATTTTAGGGATTTAAAGCATTTACTGTCGAAATGTTTGATTAAAATTTTGTCAATAAATAATATATTTTTAATTTTCATTAAAAAATTTTTTGAATTGTTTTATTTATAAAAATATATTAAAAAATAAAAAATAATTATTTTCGAAGAAAATTCTAATAAAATTCTATTAGAAATGATAGCATCATTGAAGAAATTATCGACAAGGTTGAGTTTGTTTAATATTGATAAAAAAATAAATTTTCAAACATAAAAATCCATCAGTAATATTATAATTTTTTAAGAAATTTTATAAAAAATTCCGTCAGAAATAACTCGCTAAAAAATAAAATCATAGCGTCAACTTTTACCGATGAGAATAACGACAGAATTCCAATCTGTCTGTAAATTCCAAGTATTTTAACGATAGAATTGAATTTCATCGTATTTCCATCTGTAAAAAAAAATTTTGTCAGAAAATTTCATCACAAAAGACTTTTTCTCTTGTAGTTTTGTTTTTTGGTATTTTAAATCAATTAGGCTTGAAAAATAGATAGGGATAAGCTTTAGATGTATTATGGTCTAGACACAAATAGGTATATTATTGATAAGTTTTGGACAGAATAAAAGATTTTATAAATTTCGTATTTTCTAATATGGTCTACTTTAGTGGGGATAATATCCTTGCACCAAATATGAAGACAAACAATTTTTTGAAGCCGATGATATGCGTAGGCATATTTATTATAAATGTTTTTGCATTGGTTACATGGGTTGTTATGCACTTGGAGAACTTGAACGAGGGCTATCACCAAGAAGTAGAGATTAGGTCGTTGATCCAATGAGTGAAGTAGAAAATGTCATAATAGTTATGGATGCTCTATACATTCAAATTTTTGACTCAAATGCTAATTATGATAACAAATCAAGATTTGAGGAACAACAACCGAGTTCAACAACATCAAATTTTTATTCTTTGTTGAATGATGCACATGAATCATTATGGTATGGTTGCACAAAGCATACAATATTATTTGTTGTGTTACAACTTTTAAATTTTAAGTTGAAATTTAATATGAATGAAGTATGTTTTGATGGTCTCATGGTGATGATGAAGGGTATGTTTTGATCCTCTCCTTAAAGAGATTGATATTTTTGCACACAGAATGAATATGACTCCTTACTAAAATAGATCGATTTGTTTTGCTTTTTTAGCAAAAGAGAGCATTCTAGTGAAAAAAAAAATTAATCATTTTTTTAAAGGGATCAATCCTTCTATACATAGAAATCATTTTGCAACAAGAAGGTTTTATCGAAGGTTAATAAGAGATTAGCGATGAAATATTCTGTCAGTAAAACTTTTACAAATAAAAATTATTTTTGAATTAATTAATTTCAATAATTACAAAAGTAGTATAGTTGCCTAATTATATATATTTGCAACAGAATATTCCATTGGTAGTAAGTTTTCGATAAAGATTTCCATTGGTAAAACATTCATCGGCAGAAATTTCAATGAATTAATTAAATGAAGTAAATATTAAAGCTACTTTTAACCATAAAATTTTATAAATTTTCAATGAAAATTTTTGTCGATAAAATTACCTTATTTTCAATGAAATTTTTTATTTCCAACAAAATACATTTTTCAAATTTCCATGAAAAATTCCTTTGGAAACTTTTGTTAGTAACTTAATTTTGCAAGAGAAAAATTCTTTTCTTACGAAATTTTTCGTCGCTAAAAACACAATTTCTCGTCATGAATATTAATAAAAAATAGCTTCCTTCAACATTTATTTAAGGTTAAGGTATAATTCAATTGGACCAAGTCAGTACATTACTAGATTCAAGCTCAAATCAATTTAAAACTCGAGATTTGAAGCTTTCCTCATGCTTTACCGAATTAATTTTTTCTACTCAAACTCAGGTAATAATTTATTTGAGATGTGCTGAAGCTTGGTTTAATAAGTTCGATTAAATTTGATAAAATTGTAAATATGGATATTAAATGCTATATTGTCATCATATATACATATATTAAGAGATGTGTCAATTTATATCAATGTAAAACCTTTGATTTTATTTTTTGATTATTATTTTTAGCCTTATCTCTCTCATCCCTTAAATTTAATGAAATCAATGATTAAAAAAAAAATATAAACTTTTTGGTATAACTTAATCCCTCCATAGCATTTTGATTTGTTCTCCGAGTTCAATGAACTAAGCTTACAAGCATATTCAATCGAATTATATTAAAGTATACGAATTTGGCTCGATTTATTTATCAAGTAGTGCAAGCTCAAGTTCAATTAAATAATGAAAAAGTTAAACTCTCAAGTATCCATCCATTCGGGTTCAAGTAGCTCTAGTTGTTTACACCCTGTTTAAAGCTAATATTAAGTTTGTCCATTTTAATTTGTTCTCCCTTTAACATCACAGTTGACACTCCCAATCTGATATACGTAAGAAGTCATCAAACAATCCTTGCTAGTCACCAGATTCCAAAAACCTGCGCACCTGATACATATATCTTCAATGATCCTTTGAAATGTATTATTATTATTTTTTAATTTTGATAAGAAGAAGGAAACAAACCGAGATTCTTCGAGCAAAGGATATATCCACTTACCATTAAGCCAAATTCTCAGTTGAATCTTTTGGATCTTTAGGGCAAAGCTAGTAGCTTTGGACTGCAAATCTACCTTTTCTTCCTTTCCCCTAACCTCCAAATCTACCTTTTCTTCCTTTCCCCTAACCTTCTTCACTAACTTAGGAATATTTATTTCTTTCTTGCCGTTATTATGAACTCCTTTCTAATTTTTGTTCTTCTCGAGTTTTACTGGCTTCTAATGATCTGTTTTTCTGTGGTTAGGACATTTCCCACATAGTATCTTTGTGCGTTTTTTTAGACAGCTCTTGTGGTATAAAGTTCTTCTCGTGGGGGTTTACACTGTTAATTTCATCATGTAAAATTATCAAAATATTCTCAATTCAAGAAATACTTTGTTTGTCCAAATTTATGGGTATTTTCATAATTTTAATAAAAAAAATTAACGGTGTAATTCTTGTGAGAACGGAATAATTATACCACAAGAACTCTTTAAACAAAAAACACAAAAGTGTTATGTGGAAATCGCTCAAACCACAGGACTGTAAATGGAGTTTATCCAATTAAATATCATAAGATAAAGACGGAAAAAGGAAAAAAAGAGAGAAATTTCAATCCAACCGAAGAGGACTAGCTAGTTCATGTAAGTTTGAAGAATGTATCACGGTAAAGGATTCAAAAAGGGGAAAACAATTAAATACTCAAAAAAAACAAAGTTCAGTTTTGCAGATTGAAGTCCACCAACTTACCTAGAAAGAGTTAGTATTTGTACATAATTCAATCACACAAGACAAAAGCACAGTTTATGATCTGCTGATCACTTGAAGACTTCAAGTTGTTTAACAAAGTAGTTTTACAGAAAAGGTATTAGCTTTACCTCAAACGGAAGCCATACTGATATCTGGGCTTTCTGATGGAGATAAGGCCAAGAAAATTAGAACCAACAATATCAACACAGGAACCAAGAGAAATATCAATGGCGGCGGTGGTAATTCTGGTATCACCAAGGGGAAAACTAGAAGAAACATAGTTACCACAACCATGAAAACGAAATATCTGTTGCTAAAATACCTGAACATCAAATTCTTCACGGCGTAATAATCTTGTCTTCAGAACAGATATGCGATATAATCTTAGACAATCCAGTTAATCACGTTCCGTACGTCCATTGTCATATGTAGCAACCTTAATTTCATAGCTAGCAATTCATCCCAGGGTTGGTTTGAATTTTGAGTACAAAGAAACGTGTAATTTGAGTTTTATGGCTTGGACTAAGGGCAATCCTCTTTCAATACCGCTAACAACTAGCTGGATTTAATAGGAATTTTTGTCGTTAAAGGTCACCATCAGTGCATATTTAAAGAAAAGGCTCATATGTCCTGGTTCAAGTAACCCAAAATTATAAAATTAACATTATTATTCTACACTACAGCCATAAAGTTTTCCAACTCCACGGGTAGGGACAGTTCTTAATTGGTTATATATAATTAATTAATTAATTAATTTTCATAAATATATCAAATGAGAAATGTTCCAACTCTCCTTAATTTTATTTGTGGAGTTTAATTACTTCATTCTAAGCGTATAGAATAATTTTTCGAAGTGTTAGATATGTAAATGTATTACTCTTTTTGTTTAAAATAAATGTTCAGGTTTGATTTTGTGAACAAAATTTATAAAACAAAAAATCAACTACAAACTATTTAATATTAAAATTGTAGAAATATGACTCTTCTTCTATTGCTAATGTTTATTGCTTTTCATTGAACATATTAAAATTTTCATATAATGGAAATTTGACATATAGAGAGGAATAAATTTTTAAGCAGTGCACATTAAATTTGTTCATGGATAGGTCCGGCTTGATCAATCTTCTAAAGGTAAGGTTCTATCCAATGCTTGCTCTATCGGATTCAAGAAATTCAGTTTTTTTAATAAAATGTATTAAAATATTAACAAATTAATAATTTATATTTAAAATATATTTTTAAATTAAAATTAAATAAAAATTTTTATTAATAATTTAATGTCTCAAATCAAATTGAGCCCCCCCCCCCCTCCCAAAAAAAAAAATCCATACCTAGGACCAAATGTACGTGTATATGAATTTTGTCCTCTATCAACAACAGCTATCTTGAGGTATATGACAATTTTCTTGTTATAAAATGGAATGAAGAAAAGGAAATATGAGTAGCCGGTGTGTTTGAAGAATAAAGCTAATATCTACACATTTGTAACTAAAAAGATAAAAAAAATTTTAATTTAAAATAAGAGTAGAGATCTATTTAAATTAATGTAATTCTTACATTTTTTAGACACTTGAATTAAAATTAAAATTAAAATTTATTTAAATCAAAATAATATTTTTAAATTTAGTAATTTTGATCGAAAATTTAATAAATGCTATTTTTAGTTGATGCTTGGATTTTTTTTTTCTCGTTCGTTCAAAGGGAAAAAAAAGTGTTTGCATACAAGATCAAATAAAATTAATTTTTATACAAAAATTATACTTTTTTAAGTAACCAAATGCATGGCCCTACTTCTACATAGAGTAATTATGATATAATTGGTATTGAATTTTAATTACTTAGCTTGTCAATTTTAAAGCAATTACGATTGTTTCTGGCCTTGTGTTTTTGTTTTATAGCAATTTTTTGGAATGTAAAAAAAAAAGCAAAAACAAATTACAAATTACAAAAAATAATCAAAGTCGATATTAATTATATTCAAGATGAACATTTTTTTTTTTGTAGTTATTCATGATCAATGTTTTTCCGTCGTTTAAATATTGTCATAATTTGGTCACTCCAAACAAAATGATTGACTATATAATTTTCTTCTACTAATGCTGGAAATTGGAATGTGAACATTGATTTATTAAGTAGCATTTCTATTGAGACATAGTTGGAAACTACCTGTTTGTCTTTTTCCTTCAAATATATACCGTCAATTGCAAACATGTAGGCCATTTCATGCTATTCATTATCAACTTGACTGTGCAAGGATTGAAAAGCTCTAATTCAGCCAAACTAGAAATTAGGTAGCTAGGCAAGGGCTGCGATGGGAGCTTCCCCCACCACACTACTTCTCCGTCTCCTCTCAGTATATAGTTGATTGCACCTCTTATTTTTCTCTGGATCGATAAATCGTCCATGATTACAAACAAATGACCTTCTTTTCGAGGTTTAAGATTAAAATTACGTGGCTGGGAACATGCATGGACACTAAATAAATAACAACTTCAAAACAAATGGTGTTGATGTTGGGAAAGTAGTGTAACTTTATTACCATGGTTGTTTCAGAACATGTGGGAATTGCACGTTATTAATTAAACTTGAACCAGATAGACAAGAGTTATGCTTTAACATTAACGCTTACTAGTGTGAATTTTCGCCAAATCCCAATTTGTTGTGGGAGATTTTGACAAAATTACAAGTATTAAAAAAGTTATAATCATAATCAAATATTAAATTTATATATATGAAATCAGTGAATAATCAACTAATAAATTAGAAAATAACTAGACAAATCTAACATAAAATTAAATCAAACTCATATACAATCGAACTTGATCCTAGAAGTTCAAGATTCTAAAGCCTCCTCATTGCTATTAAGCAAAATCTCATTACTGTTGCGAAGATTTGGGACTACAAGTAGAAGCACTACGGAAAAATAGAGATTTAGTGACTATTTTTTAACGGTATTTTTAAATAAATGCCACAAAGTTTTATGTTTTTATAAGGTTAATGGCATTTTTTTTATAAAACACCACTAAATTCGTATATAGCAACGTTTTGATTTAAAAACGCCATTGAAAATATATTTTTGTGACGTTTGTTAACCTAAACGCCGCTAACAAACATTTTTGCACTTCTTAAAAAACTCTCAAAATGCTAAAGAAAAGAATTGAACCTAGAATCTTATGATTAATAACTATATACTCTAATCGACTAAACTGCTCCAGTGCTTTTAGCAAAAGATTATTCGAAGTGTTTATAATGTAAATGTTGCTAACAAACATTTTTACACTCCTTAAAAAACCTTCAAAACACTAGAGTGAAGGATTGAACTTAGGATCTTATGGTTAATAGCTTTATGTTCTAACCGATTGAATTGCTCCAGTATTTTTGGTAAAAGATTATTCAATGCATTTTTGGTAAGTCATTTTTTTTTATAAAAAAACACCTTTAATAATCCCCAATAAAAATTAGAAAGGATTATTCAATGTGTTTTCTACCAAAAACACCTTGAATAATCTCCAATAAAAAATGAAGGAAATTATTCAAGGTGTTTTTGGCCAAAAACACCTTGACTAACTCTATTTAATTTTTTTGTAAAAGATTATTTAAGGTGTTTTTAGCCAAAAACGCCTTAAATAATCTTTTACAAATGGAAGGGGATTATTCAAGGCCTTTTTAGCCGGAAACAACTTAAATAATCTTATTCAATTTTTTAAGGGATTATTCAAGGTGTTTTTTGACCAAAAACATTTTGAATAATCCCCTTTTATTTTTTTTAAGATTATTCAAGATATCTTTGGCTAAAAACACCTTGAATAATCTCCAAAAAAATTGAAAGGGATTATTAAAGGTGTTTTTAACTAAAAACGCCTTGAGTAATCTAAAAAAAAATCAAATGGGATTATTCTATACATTTTTGACTAGAAATACCTTGAATAACCCCATTCAATTTTTTGTAAGCGTTTATTCAAGGTGTTTTCTAGCCAAAAACACTTTGAATAATCCTAAAAAAATGGGAGGAGATTATTGAAGGTGTTTTTTTTTTTTTTTGTAAAAAACGCCTTGAATAATTCTCCAAAAATTAAGAGGATTATTCAAGATATTTTTAACTAAAAACACCTTGAATAACCTTATTCAATTTTTTTATAAGAGATTATTCAATGCATTTTTTGGCCAAAAACACCGTAAATAATTCTTTCAAAAAAATGAAAGGGGATTATTTAAGGCATTTTTCAACAGAAACGCCTTGAATAATCTTCAAAAAAAATTAAAGGGGATTATTCAAGGTGTTTTCGGCCAAAAATACCTTGAATAATCTCAAAAAAAATGAAAAAGAAATTATTCAAGGCATTTTTGGTCATAAACGTCTTGATTAACGCCATTCAATTTTTTTAGAGATTATTGAAGGTATTTTTAGTCAGCAACACCTTGAATAATTTAAAAAAAAAATTGGAATGGATTAATGAATGCGTTTTTAGCCAAAAACGCTTTCAATAATCACACTTTTCTGCTGCTAAATTTTACTTAAATTTCAAACCCGTGAGTCCCTTTTTTGCTTTTATTTTTCCTACTCATTTCTTTTATTTATACTAATTTTAGGTCATTTTTTTCTCATTTTCTGCCTAAGTTTTAGTTATTTTGTGGTCAATTTTTATCTTCTTTTCTTTCGTTTTTACAAATTTCAAGTTAGCTTTTTTGAATTTTGGATCAAATCTCTAAACTTTCAGTTTGATTTATTGGGTCAAATTCTTAAACTTTCTATCTGATTTGTTGTGTTTCTACTACCATTCAAGCTCTGTTGGTAAGCTCCATTTCAATATTGACAATTTTCAATGTTTGACCGTTGTTTTTATTTTTTTATCAATTTATTTTGTTATTGCAGTTCTGAGTTTAGTTTTGTTTGGTTGGTGAGAAAAATTCAAGATAGAACAGAAAGTGAAAGAAATATGGTTTTTCTCTAAAAAACTTGAAATTGAACGTAAAATTTAGTTACAAACATGAATAAAATTTTATGTTTAGTTTTTTTTAATAGAATATTTTTTAAATTACTAAAAACTTGTTACTTCTTAACATGAATTTGTTGATTCATTCGAGATATCCTTAGGAAAACATTCTGAAATAGTCTATTATGTTTTTTTTTATCTCATCTTGGCATTTGTTTTGTTTATTTTTTTAGATCATTGTATTTGATGAAATGACTTAATCTTGCTTGAAAGGATTTATTGTGCATGAAACCATCAATAACAGAAGATGATGGTAGTGACCAAGGTGGAAAAAGTTTTTCAACAAATGCTAGTGTTTCAAATTTATGCAGTTTTCAATTCCATACATGTTAAAATTTTGGTTAATGTACTAAAATAATTTGAATGTTATTGCTTGTATTAAACTTTATGTTCCATCCATATTGGAATAAATTAAGTATTTATAATATTCAGTTTATGAATTTAAATTCGTTTTTATTTTTTTAATATTTTTTATTTAATGATAATAATCAATATTAAAAGAAAATTTTTAAAAAATAAAATTTTTAATTTAGTGACGTTTATACCTAAAAACGTCTCTAAATGCCAAAATGCAGCGGCACTTTCTATTATAAACGCCACTAAATTTAGTAATATTTTCTGTTATAAATCCCTCTAAATTTAACAATATTTTGTAATAAAATGCTACTAAATTAGCAGTGTTTTTCTAAAAAAACCGTTATTTTTCCAACACAAATATAGGCGACACTTTTAACTACATTTTTGGTAAACGCCGTTAATGTGAAAAAAATTTTCATTAAAAGTCTAATCTCTTGTAGTGAAGGGTAATTTTTTATATCACTGTAATTAACTCTTGATTTTTATTTTATTTTTTTGTATTTTTGGCTCTATACTTGACCTTGCTAAATTGACAATTGGATACTTGAGCCAAAACCCAATTTTAGCCAACTTTCATTCTCCCTATCTGGCAAATGCTCGGCTGAGCACGAATTGACCTCAGCTCAACACGGTAATCTTGGTCCGGCTATTATTAACGAGTTGCCCGACAAAATGTGATGAAATTACAATGGGTGTGCACTGACAGATGCTGGTTGAGCAATCTTGACCGAGAGATTTTAATTTTCAGTACCAAATCAACCACAGCCTAAAATCTCCTAAGCTGGGAAGGGAGTGTACTTGATGCACGTAAGTATGATACTGAAGGCAGGGAGCTGAGACCAATGATTACAAAAATATCTAACTTAATTGATATATGATATGTCTATGTTCCATACAATGTATCTGAGTCTTTCTTATATTCTCTTTCTTTGGGGTTACTTTTCTTTGGCTCCAACAAAAATGGTGCACCAAATACTATTCAGATTAAGGAATTTCAAACAAATTAAAAATCTAAAAAAGGGAATGATTCTGCCCAGAACCTGTCACTTTCAGTCATACTTGATCTTATACTAAAGAAAACCTTTAACATTCAATCATCACGAATCTCATCTACTATAGGCACTTTCTAATTTTATCATGATTATTCTCTTTTTTATCATCGGGATAAGCATTCTTTCGATTGATATTAATAGTTTTTTTTAAATAATTTTTTTGTATATATACTAAAGCTCTTGGGCAAAGAGTGGTGGTGGTTACATTTCCAACTTTAAGTTATTGTAATTAAGATTTGACTAAGAGTAATGTTGACCGAGAATGAGATCGATGATCCTTTCGTGGTGGAAAGCTGTCCATTTCATGTACTTGCCAAACTTCTCTTTACATGGCTCTGATATGTGAAATTTCATGGTCATGTCTAGCTTTTGATGGTATCCTATGCGCCTTATTATTTCTTCCTTCACCTGCTAATTGAACCATTACAAATCATAAATTTAATTGACCTTAGGAAATGGTCCAGGGTCATTGGCTTTAGTCTAAGGAATTTGAAAATATAGTATGAGACTTTTCCTAGTTACATAAAAATTGAAGGGAGTTTTGGGAGATTTAAAACTGTGATTCTTTTTTTTTTTGGAAAGCTGAAGAATTTTATTAAGACTGAAGCTTACAGAAAACTTAAATCCAGGCTACTAAATCAAAGTTTCTAAAAACACCCAGTTCAGCAAGAGTATCAGCAAAATTGTTAGCTTCCCTAAGAACATGACAGAAAGAAAATTTCTTCAGTTTCAAAACTGTGGGTATAGTCAATCTAAAACCACAATTACGTAATTATATTATTGTTATCTCCCCTTCAGTTTCAGCTCATTTTTCAATCAGAATCTTTGTTGGATATAAGTTCTCGATTAATACTTGCCATGGTACATAGAAACAATAATATGCAAAACATGCTAGATGCATTTCCGTTCAAACATTTCCCATTGCGACTGGTTAAAGAACTAACCTTTTTTTATAATAATTTTTTCTCAGCCAAAATTAATTTTTATTAAAAACCCAAAAAAGAGACAAATCTAACGACAAAGTTAACATTAACAAAGAACTAGAACATAGTTCTATAATAAGTACACAGAACTGCGAAAGATTATGACTAACTTGCAAAATCACCTCAAAACCAACATAAAGAAACTCAAAACCCCAAAGGACAACATGACTTCAAGCCTCTTTTCTTAAAACCAATATGTACAAGTATACAGCTTTTAGACTAATAATATATATATATACATATATATATATATAGATAGATAGGATTAGTTATTGTTTCATCCACTGCAAAATGAAATGTTTGAAATCTATTAATGAGATTAAAAAATTATCATGAGATACATAGTAATTCTCTAATTTTGAGTGAAGCTTCATAACATAAAAACTACTATGTATGTGATAATTTTTTACAGTTTATATTTAATATATAATCAATGTATAGATTTTATATATTGTTAATAAATCAGAGGATATCAATTAATAAATAAATATCAATTTTTAAAATAAATATATAAAAAATTATTATTTTTTAAAAATTTACTAATTAATAAGATGATATCATATAAGTATCTCATTAATGAAGTGATATCATTAAACTCATTAATAATATATAAAATATATATATTGATACTGAATCAAATATAAATTCAATTTTTTACATATAAAACATGAAAAACGCATTAATATTAAAAAAAAAAAAATCTACCACTTATAAGATTTGAATTCAAGACCCCATTAAGGTTTAAAGGTAGTGTCCCTTGGGGATATATTCTAATTAAACTAGCAGGCTAGGGTTCATCATTGAGTCAAATCTTGCTTTTGTTTTAATTCGACATTGAAACCTTTAAATTATTTATTGATTTACATGACTAGTGGTAAATACCCTCAAGTTTCAACATTCAATGTATGCATCTCATTTCTGTCCGACAAAAAGATTGAGTAATTTTCTTACCATGGCATTTGGTTTTAATTGGTTAACATAGCAATGATATTCGTACAATCATTTTCCATGTAACTAACTACAAAAAGAACAAGAAATTACAAATATCCAAAGAAAAGAAGGCCTGTCAAGTTGATGTATAACTAGAAACTAGTACATGAACCTAAGAAAAAATATATTTTATATGAGGGGCCGACTTCATATTGTTTAACCGCACCTTGTTAGAAAGCAACCAAATGAGCGATGATTTTAAGGAGAAAAATGATGCTTAAAGGCTGCGTAGAAATATTTATTGTTTATTGCAAACCACTTATTCATAGGATAATAATAATAATAATAATAATAATAATAATAAGCTTGAAATCAGTACTCATCCATGCCAGCTGTAGACCCAACAAAGGAATGTGATCATATTTGAACGCCTCAATGAGGTTGGAAATTTTACAGCATTACGTGGCTGTATAGGTGACAGAGGACGGGCGTCCATGTTCCTACTGCATCCCTCTAATTTCTCAGCTGCCTTCTTTTTCTTTTGGGTAAATTTCATCTAAGTCATGTAGTTTTGAAAAAAATTTAACATAAATCCATTAGTGTTAAAAATAGACAATCCGCTCCAAACTTTTCAATTTCATAAGATAAAATAGTCTTACTGTTAGTCAACAGTTAGATATTTTGTTAACAGTCTCATTTAGAGCCCATTTTATCCCTAAAGAATCAATTCTAAATTAAATTTGTGCTTCATCTTGGGTATTTGAGGTTATCAATTCTTTTGAGGTAAAATGATCTATAAAAAATGAGACTCTTTATAGAATATCTAAATGATGACCAAAGGTAGGATTATTTTATTCCATGAAATTAAAAAATTTGGGATCACTTATTCATTTTATATACTAATAGATTTGTGTTGAATTTTGATGAAAACAGAGGATTTAGATGAAATTTATCTTTTTTCCTTTGAACTTAGGTGTATGATTTGTGAAAGATACCGCCTCAGGTCATATTGTCAAGACTCAAAGGGCAATTTTCTCGGACAACTAACCCAAAAAATCTCAAAGAGCAATTTTCTTTGACAGCTAACCCAAAAACAATTCATCGTTTTTGTAACCGTTAATATTGTATTTTTTATATAAAGAAGACCGTAATTTCAGGGACACATAAAAGAAATGCAAGTAAGATATTTCAACTCATACTTACTAAATATTATTTTTTAAAAATAATTGTATAAAATTTGAACTCATTTCACACTGTCGTTTAATCCCTAAAATTAACCTTAATTACAATTTTGAACAATTTTCCGATTAAAATTGTCACTATTCTACATATATATATATATATATATATATATATATAATAAAGCTATACTTCGCTAAAATTTTTAGATATATATGCGAATTATAAACAAGAATATAATTTGAAAAAAAAAGGAAGTATGCTTGAAAAAGCTTCTTTGGGAATAATCAAATGAATTATACTTGTTTCAAATCCGCGCTAAGTAATCTTTACATGCGTGGACTAACAATTCCATTAGCTAGCTGTAATTTTATATGTGAAATTAATTTGGTTCAAAATTTATAATCTATTAAACTGCACATGAAAACTGAGTCACGAAATTCACTTGCCATTTCATAGTTTTTCTCGGTTTCCCACTTTGGTTTTTTCAATGGCAAGAGGGTCAATGATCAGGTGCTGCAATTGCCCCCTGTTATCGCGTGATCTGGCGAGGTGAAAAGAGACAATGCCTCACATGAAACTCATATAGGACTTGAAGAATTTTCACTACTACAGGTTCGAACTCAATTCAAACTTGTAATACTACCATATTTTCAAAAACTTTGAGTCTGAACTTAAGTTCAGCTGTTTTATATAATAAATATTTAAAAATGAGATTTTATAGGTATAGGGTTCAAATCTAGAGACTTGCAACCTCTCTTTTATTCTTAAATTACAATCTCCTCTATATAAAAAAAAAAAATAAAAATAAAAACAAAAAAGGCTCCAAATATACTTACAACTAAGCATGCATTAACTCTGCTTTCGATAGTTACATCGACTAAGAGTGATAATAATTCTAATTGGAGCAGATTTGCTTCGATTTTTTAATAATATATAATATTATGAATTTTTAAAATTCAATCTAAATTCAAACTTATATTACCTTGAAATTAGTCTAAACCAAAATTTACTTGTTCAGTTATTTTCGTTAGTTTTTTAAATTTAATTTTTTATATTATTTTAATATATTTGAATAGATTTACGTATAAAATAATTATTTTATTTTATAAAATTTAAAAATTAATAAAAATTAATAAAAATATATGATTCAATTCAAATCTTATATTTTTTATTTTTTACTTTCGATCTAATATCCGATTTGAACTTAATAAAAGTATTTAATATCCAAACTTAAATCAAACTGAATAATAAAAATATATCCAAATCAAACTAAATACTACGATTTTGAATTCATTTTTAGATTTCTCGATCTTTTTTAACCCCTAATATCCACACAACCTTTTTCATCTATATATTCTATATGCATGCATAACACATATATTCTTGCATTATTTTTTCATCTTTCGAATAGCACAAGATTTGAATGTATTTGAACTATATATATGCTCTCAAATTTGCACTAAAGATTGAAAAAAAAAAAAAAAAACAAATTGGTTTGGAAGAGTGGGTTTGATTATTGAATTAGATTCTATAATTTGTTGTAAATTGGTGCAAAAAAGAAGTGGTTTCTTCATGGAAATTGTGTTCTATTTTGTAATTATTTGTTTATTACTAAATTGTTGGGAATAACCCCAATCTAACCAAATCATTCATGCTAGTAGAAGCATAATGAAATCAAATAATCAATTAACCAAAAGAGACAATAATTTAACATGGTTCGGCTCAATAGATCTATATCCACGAATGAGAAAAAAATTCACTAGTTGTAAAGAATTACAAATATACAATCAATCAACCACTCACAATTAATACTCATAGACTATCTCAATTTCCTCTATTCTATAGAACATTCTCAACCCAAATAAATACATACCCATATGCACTCATGTATTATATCTATGTGGACCTTTTTAATCTCCTTTAGTCCACTCATAAATATTTAAACATACACACTTATAAGACATAAATTTTTAGTAATCTTATGAGATATTTACCCTATAAAACTCTACAATTCTCTTATATATTTTTCTCATAACTAACTTATTGAGACTTTACCTATTTATAAGTATACAAACTTGCCTATCAAGAATCTTTTTTCTCTTAAAATTTTTCTTCTGCAAGTTTTCTTATTCATCAAGTAATATCTAACTAATCTCAAACAAATCTCTTATAGGATTTGAATCATTATTCTGAATAATCTTTATCTTCACTCAAATTCCATCAATCATCAATTTTCATACTAGACTTGCTTAGCTCTACCTGTAATGGAAGTCTTATAATCATCTTCTCTTATATGTCTTCAAGCTTTACACAAATCAATTCTCAAAATACGAACTCACATTTTTTCCTTGAATCAAGCTTCTTTGGGCTTACCTGTTCTCATGTCTCGAATCTTCAGTTCTTATACAACTTATTAAGGCAAACAGCTCTAAATTAATTGAACATTCATGCCAGCGGAAAGCAGAATCAAACAATTAATCAAGCATACAGCAGATAATAATTTAATGTGGTTTGACCCAATCGACCTATGTTCATGGATGAGAAAAAAGATCCACTAGTTGTAAAAAATTACAAACATACAATCAAATCAACCACCTACAATTAATACCTATAAATCCCTCTCAATTTTTTTAGTTTTATGAGTATTTTCAATCTAAATAAATATATACTCATATGCACTCATGCACTATATCTATGTGAACCCTTTCAGTCTCTTCTAGTCCACTCACAAATATTCAAACATACACGCTTATAAGACGTAAATCTCCAATAGTCTTATGAAGTGTCTATCCCACAAAATCCTACAACTCCTTACTTTTTTTTTATAATTAACTTATTGAGATTTTACATATTTATAAATATACAAACTTGTTTATCAAAAATCTTTTTTCTCTTAGAATTTTTCTTTTGTAAGTTTTCTTATCCATTAAACATAAATCCTTTGGCTTAGCAAAATAAAAAAAATTACGTAAATCTTTGGAAAATCTTAATAAAAGAAAAACTCATCTATTTCTTTTTTCTATAGAAAATCTCTTAAAACATCTTGATATTTTATTATTCAATTGAATAAATTTAAACTCATTCTTGAATAAATTATAAAATTTTGATTTAAAATTTAGAGGTTTTTTCTTAGAAACATTGGAATTTGAGCTCAAAATTTAGAGATTGTATTTATTGGAATTATGGAAAAGTTTTGATTCTTCAGGCGTTATTTATTGCATTTGTTTTTTTTTTTTTTTCTTTTTTTAAACCCCAAAGAACTTATTCTTGAACTTATGGGGCTATGGAAACTTTGATTTTCAAACCCTATTTTATTCCAGGTATTTATCAAATAACATGGAGGAGCACTATATTAAGAGAGAGAGAGTGAGTTTTTACTGTAAATTGTTGAAAGGGATAATACTCCAAAAATGTTCTCAATATTTTATTGCATGAAATTAAAATTATGATTTTTTTTCATTATAATTATACCCACTTTGGAAACAAGTGATCAAATTTTAATTACCAAAATTATTAAAATAGCTTTTTCTCAATTATTTATCCTTCGGTTTATGCAAATAAATCTAGATTAGCATTTTTATATATGGATTATATCGGCTAACCAAAAATATTTTAGCAAAATATTGAATATTTCATAGTATCAAAGGTTCTAATTATAATAATGTAAAAATTCATAATCTTAAATTTATAAATAAAATATAAAAGGCTTATTTGTATTCTTGCAGAGAGCTTATTTGGTTATTATTTTTATTTTAATTTAATTAGAAATAAATAGTAATGACTTATAAGTGGTATTTAATTAGATGATCCATTAATGACGGAGCCATGAATTTTATTCAATGGGATCAATAAATTAATATAATTGGAAATTTTATTACAAAGTCCCAAATCCAAGGATAAATTTGTTTAAAAACAATTTTAACATGACTTTACTTTGAATATTTTTGAGTGTTGTCAACAAAATTAGTATTTTTAATTAAATTTAGTTGCTCCACTTTTAAGGGAGTGATCAACTTATACTAGTATAATATTAAACTATTTTACAAAGGATGAAAGAGATAAGTGAAAAAATAATTTAATCTTATTTTTTTAATCTATTAAAAATAAAAATGGAAAAAATATAAAAATTTTTTATAAGTTGATCCCTCCTCAATCTTATTTTTTAAAATATCTTTCTATTACCTAAAATGAGAAGAAAACAAACCTTTTATTAAAAAAAAAAAGGTAAAACTGTCCTAATTGTAATTATTTAACAGCACAAGAAGTACATTTTTCTATTTTTTCCTAATAATTAATATTCTTTTAAAGACAAAATAACTAAATTACTGGATTTTTAAATTTAAATCGTCTAACAATATAACACTCTAAAAAATATTCAGTTCGTCTAACAATTTAATTTTAATTAAATTACAAAGTTACTACATTACCATACCCACAAACATTCAATTCATCTAGCAATCTAACAAACACCCAAAAATTGATAACAAATATTGAGTTATATCAATCTAACACAAATAAAATTTAAATAATAATAATAAAAAAATTTAACATTCTAACTTATTATTCAATAAATTATTAACATAAAAGTAAAACTTTCAGTTTAAAGTAGGGATTGAAATTTTGAACACAAATCTCAAGGGTAGAATTCTCTCTCCCCTTTCACCTTGTTTAAATGCACCAAAAATTAATCTCCACACCTTTGTATTCTTCTTGACTTAATTTTTTTTTATTTATGGTTGCAAATATTTTTCCTTTTCCATTTTTCATGCCCTTCTTCCCCTCTTCTTTATTTTTTTCTTCTCTAGTTTTTGTTATGTTTTAGCTGCCTTTACAAGCAAAAGATCATAGAAAATTCCAAAGTTTGTTTACGTTTCTTTTTATTTTAAAAATCGATGAGGAAAGCACAAGAGCTTGAGAGACAAGCACTTTTTCTTTGTCTCGATTTGACATTTAAAAAGGCAAAAATAATTTTTAATTTGCAAAGATCAAATTCATGTATTATCTACTAATTATGAGTTAATAACACTCATAATTTTTAAATTTTTAGTTAAATTTTATTTTAATTTTTAATTTTAAAAAAATTTTAATTTAATCTTCAGTTATCCAAAATTATCATATTTTAATTATTTCATTTATAAAATCATTTAAGTTGATGATAAATGTCAGCTCGCATAACATGGATTGTGTCAAGAGGTATTTCATATGACAGATGGAGATAGAGGTATTCATGTGTCGAACTAAACTCCTATTTTATATTAATAACTTATATATTTGTCCATACCCGACTTGATATGTTATTTCAGACCTTAAATTTTTTTCAAATTCAACTCAAGTTGAAAAAATAAATTTCAAGTCCATCTATTAAATTTAATTTGTATAATAAAAAATTTAAAAAAATCTTCATTTAAAAAAAATATTAAAATAAAAATTTACATATATATACTTAAATAATTATAATATTTTAATTATATATTTTACTCAGGTTAGGACCGAGTTTTAATTTTTTTGTTCAAGATCTAGTTAAAAATTTAAGCAAATCTAAAATTATACGCAAAATCCATTTAATGGGTTTTATTTATTTTATCCAAATCTTCTCAAAACTTTGATGAACTTTCACACTAGGTGAGTAGTTTGACCTCTGAACAAGTCTAAAGAGGGACAAATAGAGGTTCGCTCAAAGCTTAGAGATCAAGTATGTTACTATCTTAAATTATTTACATTTTAAATATATATATTTTAAAAATATTAAATTTAAAATTATTTTTTTATATTTTTATCATAATATAATTTATTGGTAAAATTATTTTTGTTTTTAATAGAAAATAAATTTTAAAAATTAAAATTAAGTTACAAATTTTAAAATCCAATTATTAAAACTTTATATCATTTTTAAAAAATATATTTTCTATTATAATATTATTTTCTATTAAAATATTATTTTCTATCCAAGAAATCTATTTTTTATTAAAAATATTAAATATCTTCTCCTTTTTAATTTTTCAAATATATTTTATAAAGAAGAAAAAGGAAAAAATTGATCAAAGAAAATTTTTTATTTTTTGTATTTTAAATATATTTTGTAAAATATTATAATTTAAAATAATTTTTTATTTTTTAATATATATGATTTATAAATAAAATAATTTTCTAAGAAACAATAGATTTTAAAAAATTAAAATTAAGTTAAAAATTTTAAAATCTTTTAAAAAATTTCATATCATTTTAAAAATTAAGTAAAATTTCTTCTATCTATTTAAAAAATTAAATAAAAAACTTCATATCATTTCAAAATATTAAGCGAAAATTTTAAAACTCCCTATAATATAGATTTTGAAAATTAAAATTTCATATAATTTCAAGATCCGCGTGTTTGCCATGTGTATTGACGGTATAAAGACCAAAATGATATGCGACCTAAAATTTAAAGACTATATGTGTTATTTACTCAAATCTTAAATTAATTTATTTAGCGATAAATAAAAATATTTAATTGGTCAATAAGTAAAATTTAAAAGAAAATTTTGAACGACATGTGACACTTTGTAATTGATCAAAAACTTTTCTTCTCCATGAAGATAAGATTGAGTTGAAAATTACTCTCTTGCTTGTTAATAATTACGGCTAAGGCTCTATCTTTCTCAAGTTTCGAATCTTCGGGTTGAAACTTATGCAATGAGAGAACTTATCTCCTATTATAAATCAACCTCTTCTTCGGGTACGATGTCCAACCCAGGTAATCTTCATTCATCCAACAGTTTTAGTTCATGTCTTACTTATGGGGATTAAAATAAAGGTTTGATTTTGCTGTATTTGATATTAAATTTTTAATTTTTTTATAA
This sequence comes from Durio zibethinus, assembly GCF_002303985.1. The sequence continues at coordinate 7,642,052 of NW_019168481.1, read as the reverse complement.
AATTTGGTACAAAGTTTCTAATGTTAAAATGTAAAAAATAAAAATAAAAATAAAAATTTGAATATAAGAATTAATAGCATTAAGTGATTAAAAGAAAATATAATTTGGAAAATATTAAAAATGAAAAGATAAAGACAATGGGATGGAGAGAGTGTGTAATTGTTATGTAGAATTTAATTTGGAAAATCATATTTAAAGCCAATTAAAAACACATTAAAAGCCAATAAAAATTTTTTTTTCTTATCAATGAAGAAAAAGTATGTTATTTTCCTTCTTCTTTCTCTCCTATCCAATATTGAAATGTTAATGCGACAATTGGGAAAAGGAAGAATTTGCGGTCAACAGGATAATTCTAACTTAGTGCCTAGGTTTGCCCAGCCCCAAATGGCATCACTGATCTTTTTCTTGTGGGTTGAAGTTCTGGAAGCAAATTAAATTAGGAAACGTTGACAATGAAACACCATTTGGAGTTTACGTTGAATAAGTTTCTTGGAACCATCTCTAAAATACAGAAGATGTAAGAAAAAATATCTCAAAAAGCTCGCCGCCATGGCCTCTACAACTAATTTATTCTTTTTTTTTAGCTCAAAAGCCATGGAGTCTGGAGCAACGATCTTGCTTTACAACAAAACCAAGAGGATAAAAAGTACGTACAATTTTCACACACTGAATCTAAAATTTCTAATCTTTCTCATTTAAAGATTCAACAAGAAATAAGAAAAAGAATTCGACTTACAGATGGTCCTTCAAGCAATACATACAAAAAGAGAACCTTCCTTCTTTGTCACAGTCTGGAGTCCGGATCGTATCACATTTGCAGCTTCCCTCTAGCCAGTCCTCAAAGGATCAGAAGAAGAAATTCAAGACTTTGGGGTTGAATTCAAAGTTCAAACTATAGCGGCGGTGTTATTGGGCAACTGGGACGGAGACAAGGCCAAGAAAAGGAGAAGAACCATTATCAAAACCGGAACAAAAAGAAGCATCGACGGTGGAGGTGGCAGAGATGGCAACAGCAGTGGCAGCACCAGCAGCGACACAGCTAACACCAACATAACCATGATCCATCTCATACTTTATAACAGCCGACACCAAATCTTCCACTCAAATAATCCCGGCTGCTGCTGGTCATTCAGGCACTCTCATCCTCTTCCATGGCTATAGACATGAAATTCTTAGATTAGGACAAGTTTGATTTTTATGGCTATTAAAGAATTGGAAAGGGTATTTATTTTTCAGTACTGATGACGTGAGATGCGTTACTGCCCATAGTCGTTACAGTCGGCCTACCCCACTTATTCTTTTGTGTCTCAGTTCAGTTAACTGAAATTTGATACATTCATACATTGGCATTTTCTTAAATGCATATTTACAACTAAGGTCCTGCGTTCACTGTAAAATTTCCTGTTTACCTGGATATATAAATTTTCAATATTTTTATCCTTAACAGGTTTCAAAATTGTTTTTAAATTTAATTAATTATAGGTTTTTCACGTGATTGATTAATCGAAAAATCTTCAACATATGTTGTAAAACACAAAAAGTTACATCCAGTATTAGAAATAAAAAAAAACAAATCAATAAATTAAAATACAATTAGATAAATTAAATTTAATATAAAATTAAATCAAACCGATAAATTCATCTAAAATAATAATAATCCAACAATCCAATAAAACCTTGATTCAAATAATAATAATAATAATCATCCAATCAAGCTTTATTATAAAACCAATCTAGCAAAATGATAACAAAAGCCAATGCAAATCTTTTTTTTTTTTTTTGGGCGGAACCTCGTCTTTGATTGAATATTTATGTACTTAGCTGGATTCTATCAATAAAAATCAGTAAAATTTCCAACCAAATCAAAGGATAATGCTAAATAATTAAAATCAATGGGTATCTACAAATTGAGCAGATCTTAGTCAAAAACAAATTTAGAATTTGATATTTTTCCAATGGTTGATTTTTCTTGGTTCTCTTTTAACTTTTGTCCTTTTAGCCTTGTCAAATTGTTAATAGTTTTTCGAGTTTGGCGGCCGGATACTTGCTAATGGCTGATCGGGTGGCTGACTTTAAAGCTCAAGTGATACGTAGCAGAGAGAACGACTGCAGGGTTTTGGAGGTACGATTCTGAGTTACGTTTCGAGATTCAAGTGAATAACATATAGCGGGTGAAAGAGATAAGAAGGAGGGAAAGGTAAGAAAGGAAGAAAAGTTAAGTGAAAGTGGACAGAGATGTTCATAATGACATACTTATGGCTCGACTTTATATTTTATAATGAATTTATGTTACTGTAATCAAGTGATTTATCTAATATTAATTTTATTTTTTTATAATAAATTTGTGTTAACGTAATTAATTAATTAATTTAATATTGATTAAATGTTGGATAAGATGAGGTGGTGACCAACCTAATGATCAACAAGTACTAACTTGATAGTCAAGATAACCAATTGATTTATATGATGTTAGGGAAGATAATAGTTTGGATTAAATTTGATTAAATTTATTTTTTTAATAATACTTAATTTATAAATTTTTAAAATTTGATTAGAATTTAAATTAATTTTTTTAAATTGATTTTATTGGTTCAATATAATTTATTAATTTTTTAAATTTATACTTATTTTTATATTATTTTGATACAATTTTTAATATATTTAATTATATTTGAACATAAAATAAGTTATTTTATTTTATTAAAATTTAAAATATATAAAAATATAATTTGATTTATTTAGAATAATGTTAATTTTTTCACTTTTAATTTTAAATTCGATCAAAACTTAATAAAAATATTTAATATTCAAACTTAAAATAATTCAAATAAAAAATTAATCTAAATAAAATATTATAATTTTTAATCTATTTTAATTTTTTTTATCAAATGTTGATTAAGTGATGAATCAATTGAGCTAGACGAGCATGTTGATCGAACGACTAGTTATAACAAAATTTTTTCTCCTTTTCTTCATTAAGTTAAGGCTAAGGTTACAGAAGGACTGCTCTCACTTAATTCGAGTTGTCAACAGTTTTGACATGTGACAAATACCTGCAAATGATAGGGGCAATTGATATTGACTAGGGGAGTCCAATTCCACCTAAATATACGTTTCCTTTCTAACATTTGGTTGGCTTAAAGAAGGATAAGAAAGTCATTTTCCCTGGATTTTTGGACAATAGCATTACCAATTTGAAAACAACCATCCCAACTGTTCTGCCAAGAAAAAGAAAACAGTGAAAATATGACTTTATGGTCCATGTTCACGCACGTCGCTAAGTGCTCTCCCCTGTCTGAAATTTATTTGCTGCTGTGCCGAATGCTGAGAAAAGTTTGGAAGCAATAACTAATTAACCCCACATACCACATTACTTGATTGAACCAAAAGGAGACAGCAGAACATCCCCCTTTCCTTCTAACCTTCTTCGTCCAACTGTGCCACTTTCATTTGCGCATAGATATTGCAGGCCTCACAACTCACAAACAATAAAGAATTGCTGGTGCTGCTGCTGCTGCTGCTGCTGGCTCGACATGGTTTTGCCTCTTTTTCTTTTGTTTTTTTTTGCTAGAAAATGATTTTAAGGCAAGCAATTGGATGGATTCTCTTTTTTTTATTATTATTTCATAAATTTCACTCTATCCTTCTTTTATACTATGTCGCTAGTGGGAGAAAAAAAAATTTTCTTTCATTTCTTTTATTTCATAGGAAAAAAATAAAAAGAAAAATGAATGGATTTTATATTAATTTTCTGTCTTCCAAAAGTGATAAAATTAATTCCGCATTACACTTATTTTTTTTTATCAGATACAGAATATACGATGTTAAAATCATGACATGACAATTTTAACATTCTATTTAAGTTAATGAACATTTTATTTACAATTTTATTCTCAGCTTTCTTTTCTTTTCATGTATTTTTTTCAACTAGTTTATCCGTTCTATGCTTCACATTAACATTGTCGTTTGCAAATCATCGACAGATGTGACAAACTTGCTTTACGTTTTTCTTTGCTCGTGTTAGAATCGACCTCTTTTTGGCCAAAAGAAAAAAAAAAAAAAAAAAGAATCGACCTCTCCATATTCAGGACCATATCATTGAGAAGGAGTGAATGATTTCAGATTTGACTCCAAAGACGTTCAATTCATTTGCAAACAATTAGTCACTAGCAGTAGGACCTTGATCAACTCCGCAAAAGCAATTAAGACTTTTGTCCCCACTAAATATATCACCATCACCATATGTAAAACATATATTGCTGGTGCTTGCATGAATTTTGAATGCTCCCAAATCTCACCTCAACAAAATAAATAAATAAAATTAAAAGGTGCTTGCTTATCGTCCATGTCAATCAATTATCAATACCTTAATTAATACCTCTAAATTAAAGCTATCTCCATATCAATGTTAGAAACATTTGCTCCTATATTTCATGTTAATTTTTTCCGACCGATTTTTTTTCTCAATTTCTATTTTTCATATTTCTGACTTTTTTTTTTAAGCTTCAGTGTCTTCCCTTGCATGCATTTGTGGAATTTTCTTCTTCTATGGATATAATTGCTGGTTCCTTTCTTTTTCTAGATTCATCTTTCCATTCAAGGTATTTTCTGACGTAGATAATTGTGTTTTTTTGGTTTGGTGCTTGCTAGTTTTTTTTTTTTTTGTTTTTGTCCACCGAAGGTGTAGTGATTTTCAACATTTTATTCCTATGAAGGTCTTTTTGTTTGGAATAGGGATTCAAATTCTATAAAAAATTTATTTGAGATTAGTTAGATATTACTTGATAGATAAAAAAAAATTGTAAAAAAAGAGTTTTAATAAGAAATAGATTCTTGATAGGCTAGTTAGAATAGTTATAAATAGGTAAAATCTCTATAGGGTTAGATATGAGAAAAAGATATAACATAATGGTAAGATTTTATTGGGTAAATACCCCAGAAGACTATTGGAGATTAGTGTCCTTATGAGTATATATATTTAAATGTTTGTCAGTAATGTCCTTATGAGTGTATATATTTAAATGTTTGTGAGTGAATTATAAGAGAATAAGAGGTCTACATAAATATGGTATACGAGTGCATATGAATATATGTTTATTTAGGTTGAGAATATTTCATAAAATTAGAAGAGATTGAAAGGGTCTATGAGTATTATTGTGAGTAAGCCTGATTTGTTTTAATATAATTCTCTACAAGTAGTGAATCTTTTTTTTCATTCGTAGACATAGATCACTTGCACCAAACCATTTTAAGTTACTACCTCTTGTGTGATTGATTAATTATTTGGTTTCACTTCTGCTAGCATAAATGTTCAATTGGATTAGGTCTTTTTGTAGTAACAAGTTGTATCAAAGCTGTCGTGATCTTTACAAGTGGTATAAAAGCTAAATGTTCGAGATATAAGAAAAAGCAAGCCTAAATGAGCTCGATTCAAGAGAAGAGTTTGAGTTCGTATTACGAAGAACAATTTGCGTGAAGCTTAAAGATACCCAAAAAAGATTGTTATGAGACTTCGATTGCTAGTCAAGCATGTCTAGCATGAAAATTGATAATTTGATTAAATTTGAGTTAAGGTGGAGATTGTTGGGAATTGTGACTCAAATCTCGTAAGGTAATGTTTAGTATGTAATATTATGATAGGATAGGATAAGAAAATATTATAAATAGAATTAAATTAAATAATGTCACCTTATCTTATGTTTGATGTGTGAAAGGATTAAGATAGGATAATTTATTTATTGATCAAAATTATCCTTTCTCAAAGTTTATACAATTTAAATTAAAAATTTTAAAGGTATAATAAGACATGTAAGTTTAATCTCATGAATTAAAAATAATTCTCTCTACTTTAGAAGGATTGAATTATCCTATATCAAGAGGATATAATCCTCTTTGTAATCCTATCACTTTTAATTAGATACAAACCAGATATAATATAGAGTAATTATCATACTATCTATCCATTATCCTATAACATGACCTAAAAGATTTATTTAAGATTGGTTAGATATTACTTTATGGATAAGAAGACTTGCAAAAGAAGAATTCTAAGTGACAATGGATTCTTGATAAGCAAGTTAGTATGGTTATAACTAGGTAGAGTCTCTATAAGGTTAGACATGAGAAAAAGAAATAAGAGAGTTGTAGGGTGTTATTAGGTAGATAACCCATAAGACTACTAAAGATTGACATCCTTATGGGTGTATATATTTAAATGTTTGTGAGTAAACTAGAAGAGAATAAGAGGGTCCACATAAATATGATGCATGGATGTATATGAGAATGTGTTTGTTTAGGTTGAGAATACTCCATAAGACTATAGTAGATTTAAAAAATCTATGGGTATTAATTGTGAGTAAGCTTGATTTGTTTTGATGTAATTCTCTACAACTAGTGGATCATTTTTTTCATTCTCCAACGGAGGTTAGTTGGGCTAAATCACGTTAAATTGCTATCTCTTATATGATTGATTGATTGATTATTTTATTTTGCTTCCACTAGTATGAATGTTTAATTGGATTGGGATTTTTTAACCTAACAAGTGGTATATAAACTATCGTGATCCCTAAACTTTTGAAGTAGGTAGTGATATTTTAATTATTTTTCTCTTTTTTAATTGATGTTTTAAATTATAGATCAAGCAACAAATAGGTGCATTGAATGAAAACTTTGAATCTCATATCATGGTAACATCCTAAACACCTCTTTGCATCCTTACAAAGAGGCATTTCATAATCTTTGAAACCAAGATTTCTTTCGAAAAGGCAACTTTAAACAATTCAACAATCATCACATACAAAATTTTAACTTTTTCTATCAAATGGTGTGACAATAAACAAAGACCATTTTATGCCGAATGATGTAACGTTAAACAAAGACCAAAGACTCTTCACTTCTCATTTTTGGAAACCTAGGATATCATTCATTAAACTTAAAGTAGAGTTTTCACTTTGAAGCAAATTTTTTTCCTCTACAATTGTGACATTAATCACTTCTATTCCTTGGCAACTCTATGCCATAGCTTATTCATCACTTTAAGGCAAGCAATCCTAAGCCTTAATTGTCACATTCCAATAGAGAAGCCTAGAGGTTATTATTTCAAATCCAACAACATTGAGTCTTAGCTATCAATTTCATCTTAGCATCACCAAGAGTTAGTTTACATAACCCCAAGGATAATTCAAATCCAATTCCAGCATCCTTTAGTCATTTCAAACAACCTAAGGCTTACCTATCATATTAAGATTGGTAACCTCCAATCTTGATTTTCTTGTCCTCTTAACAACTCTAAGAGTTGATTTTTCCTTTCCAATTCTCGTATCTCAAGTTTTGGATTACTTTCAATAGCCCAAGTTTTACCTATATATACCATTCATACCAACAACACTAACTCTTATTACCTTATCTTTTTAACAACCTAAAAGTTGATTTCTCAAACCCAAATCCTACAATATCGAGACTTGGTCTAACAATTCTTTTTTTTTTTTTTTTTTTTTAGGCATCTTCTAAATTCTTTGGCAACCCCAAAAGTAAAATCTTTTCTTTAAATTCCATTTTGGCACCTTCGAGTTTTGGCTTGGCAAACCTTTTGATTTTCATTAGTAGATTTTCATTGGTATCCTTAAGTTTTTTTCTGGCAAACCTGAGACCTATAAACTCTTTTACCTCAAATCCAATTTTGACAACTCCAAAGTTTGGCATGATGACCACAAACTTTGTTGGAATAATTCCAATGCCCTTTTTTTGACGACCATAAAATTGTATTTGATATGAAATAATTATCTCAAAAATCACTATGATCTATATGTAGTAATTAGATCACATTTTTTTGTGAGCTAAATAGTCTTATGTGACAATGATCTTGGATCATTAGGAGTGATTATATCACTATCTTGGAAAATGATTTGATTCTCATCCAAAATGGTAGAAAAATTTTATTGCCAACTTGAAGTGATATGTGAAATTAGTAATAGTCAATATTATTGATTTAATTTGTGAATTAAAATTTTAAAATTTAATTATTTTATTTTATAAATTTTTATATTTTCAAATTAATATTCATCGTAATAAGTTCAAAAATAATTTGTGTGCTTTCTTTGAAAATTCTTAATGTTTTATATATAAAATATACTCTTTTTTTCTTTTATTATCATTTTAATAGATTAATTTTATTTTCTAATTAACTTTTTTTCATAATTTATATTAGAAAATTAATTTATATTAATTTATAATTTTATTATATTTTATTATAAAATAAATAAAATAATACTACTATTTTATAAATTATTATCTTTAAACAATATTGAAATCATTAACTTGTGTGTAACCTATTACAATATGTATGATTATTTTGGTAATTTCAAACAAAATGACAATTCATTTTTTAACCTTATTCTTATTAGTCGATGAAGTCGTAGGACTATATGATTCATCAGAAAAGGGCATGATAGTTACCTTTTTCTGTATAACAGGATTATTAGTCACTCGTTGGATTTATTCAGGACATTTCCCATTAAGTGATTTATATGAATCATTAATCTTTCTTTCATGGGGTTTCTCCCTTATTCATATGGTTTACTATTTTAAAAAGCGTAAAAATGATTTAAGCGCAATAACCGCACCAAGTGTTATTTTTACCCAAGGCTTTGCCACTTCGGGTCTTTTAACCAAAATGCATCAATCCGCAATATTAGCGCCTGCTCTCCAATCCCAGTGGTTAATGATGCACGTAAGTATGATGGTATTAGGCTATGCAGCTCTTTTATGTGGATCATTATTATCAGTAGCTCTTCTAGTCATTACATTTCGAAAAGCCATAAAAATTATTGGTAAAAACAATAATTTATTAAATCAGTCATTTTCGTTTGGCGAAATCCAATACATGAATGAAAGAAGCAATGTTTTATTAAACACTTATTTTCTTTCTTCTAAAAATTTTTACAGGTATCAATTGACTCAACAATTGGATCGTTGGAGTTAGCCCAAACAAGATGTCCAAATATGAACATCCACGCCCAGACTAATAAACTATTCATACCAAATGGGTTATACCCATTGATAAGTTGTGAAGAGTTTAACCATAGATAATCTCTTAACCATCCCATCAAATAAGTGGAAGATTCATTAAACTGTGAGACGTTACCCTGCCATAATGTGATGTTTTTTCGATGCCAATAAAAAGCAACCCATCCAATGGTATTTAAAATCCAAAAAATAGCGAAATAAAATGTGTCATGCGTCAAAATATCACAAGTACCACCCCGTCCCGGACCATCGCAAGGAAAACTATAACCGAAATCCTTTTTATCCGGCATTAACTTGGAACCGCGCGCATCTAAAGCACCTTTTACTAAGATCAATGTAGTTGTATGTAAACCTAGAGCAATAGCATGATGAACCAAGAAGTCTCCAGGACCTATTGTTAAGAATAGTGAATTACTATTTTCATTAACAGCATTTAACCAGCCAGGCAACCATATGCTTCGACCCGCATTGAATGCTGGGCCATTCGTTGAAGATAAAAGTACATCGAACCCATATGAAGTTTTACCATGAGCAGATTGGATCCACTGAATAAATATGGGTTCAATCAAGATTTTTTCTCAAAAGTACCAAAAGTAAGCATGACATCATGATGGACATAAAGTCCCATAATATGGAATCCCAAAAACGACTAGCCCAACTTAAATGGGATATGATAGCTTCTTTATGGTCTAACATTCTTGCCAATACATTATCCTCGTTCTGTTCCGGATTGTAATCTCTAATAAAAAATATAGCTCCGTGGGCAAAAGCTCCTGTCATGATGAATCCTGCGATGTATTGGTGATGGGTATATAATGCAGCTTGAGTAGTAAAGTCTTGTGCTAGGAACGCATAAGCAGGTAAAGAGTACATGTATTGAGCTACCAAGGATGTAATAACCCTTAAAAAGGTTAAAGTAAGACCTAATTGAAAATTAATCGAATTATTGATTATCATAAAGACCCTTTATACCTATGCCCGAATCATCCTCTTGAAGGAATATATGCTTTTAAAAGATTTTTTATATCATGACCAATTTCGAAGTTAGTTCTATTCATATGACTAGCAACAAGAAAAAGAAATTCAATTGCTAAATAATGGTATGCAATATCAGCCAACCATAAACTTTGTGTTTATAGATGGAATCCTCTGAAAAGGGTTAGAATGGTAGCTCTTGATCCTTGGGAGACACCAAATAGATGACTACTTGAATCAGAGTTTTGAGCATTAAGATTCCACTGACTTAAAAAAAAGTGAGCCTAACCCTTAAAGATGCGATAATGCATCTAAAAAATTATTTAATCAAACATATTCCCCCCGGGATCTAAGAATAACGACATGGACTAAGCATCATGTCCAAGCCAAGGAACTTACTTCGAATAATCTTGACAAATGATGATTGAGACGAGATTCAATGTTTTTAAACCACGAAACACTCAGTTTCGATTTTGATTATACGTGTAACTAACTTATTATTAAAGATAGTGTCCTAACATATAGATCCATAGACCTACCACTATATATAAACTTAGGAGTCACCACCAACCTTTTTTGTTTAGGTATGATTGGTCACTTGACTGAATTTATCCCATTTTAAAAAGGAGTTTCAAACTTGATTCAGGTTATTTTTAAAAAGTAGATTCTAATCTACGAAATTAAATTTTAGGTTCAAAAATACGGTTATGTGTGATAAAGGTTATAACGCTCTCACAGTATTAATCCAAAAAGTGATACCAGTTTGATTTCAAATTATCCAAGTTATAAAGTCTCTTTATAATTTTATCAAATAATTTAATTATTGAAAATTGATCTTAACATTACTCCAATAGTTTGGTAGTCATTTAAGATAATTTTCTCACCTTAGGATTATTCATAGATACTAGTGTTTCACTTTAAAAAAGCTTGATCATCAGAGTTATTAATGTATTTTATTTAGAAAATAATCAATAAAATCTCCTAATAATTTGGTGAGATTTTATTTGAAAACCATTTATAAAATTTTACTTTGAGAAAATCTATTAAATTTTTTAATAGTTTGGTAAGATTTAATCCAAATTTTTGATCCTCCAATAATTTGGTGGAATTTAAAATTGTATTATTTTATTTTATTTAAAAAATTATTAAGTCTTCCAATAGTTTAATATGATTAATGATTTAAAAAAATTCTTTTTAGAAAAATATAAATCAAATAAATTAAATAAATTAGCTAAATAAATAATTAAAAAAAGTGTAAAAAAACCAAAAAATTGTATCGGCTTGGCTTAGCAACTCAAATCAGCTTGGCTTAAGACTGGTTTAATGGCTTGGAAGCTTAAGAACTCTACTCGGCTCAATGGTACGGCTTCACGACTCAGCTCGGAAGCTATAGATCAAACGGGTCATATTGCACGAGCTGGGTCAAAAGAAAAATGCAGATCTTTCTTGGCTAGTGAAACACTGTGTTATGGCTTAGTTTAAAATCTACGAAAATTTTCTTTCCTTCAATTCTTGCAAGCCTTTTTCTCTCTCTACAAATTAGAGGCACTCCCTTCTTTCTAAAGCCTAAACATTCTTCACCCTAAACCCAGAAAATTGCCTGCTATCGCTACCTCCTTCACTAGTCTACCGTATGCCTCTCCATTATTTGTCAGAAACCTAAGAACACTGATTCAATTCCAAAATCAAAATTCACCTTTATTGCTTCGTTTGTATTTCGCCATCATGCTAAAAAAATTCTTCATTTTCCTCATATCTATTAAACCGATGACATTCTTCAGTAACCCAAACAGGAACAACAATCGCCTTCTTTGTTACTAGCAATTCCCCTAAAAATCTTGAAAGCTTTACCACTTGCTATCCATTAGTCTAGGATCGACTTGAAAAACTCAAAGATTCCCAGAAGCCTTTTAGTCGAAAGCCCTAAAAATTCTTTACATAAATAGTTGTGTATTCCTTGTGGTTTATGAATCTGTTTTTGATTGAGGCTTGAATCTTTTTTTTCCTTTCAATTGCCATAGTAATTTGCTTGCCTATTTGCCTTTTTCTTGCTTGGTTGTGGATGAGTTCGATCTGGTTTGCTTTTGGGTATAGGTAATTTGGTCTTTTTCTTTTTTTAGCTTTTATGGATTTCTGGTTTGGTTGTGTTGAAGTTCACTGGTGAAGGTTGATTTTCAATATTGCTTGTTAATTCACTGTAAAGCCAATTGTGTGCTTGGCAAATTTCAGCTCTGTTGTGTGATGCCTGCCAATTTATTTTTTTTGGGTGTTGAGTTGACTGTGATAAGGTTCTTTGTGATGGGCCATTGGTTACTAGTGGGAATGGCGATGGTGAGAAAATGTGGTGGTTTTGTGGGTTGATAGATGCCCTACGGGTTAGTGAGTCCTGAGCGATGGTATCCCCCTCCATGGTGAACTGTTGCTGTCTATTTATGGAGATTGAATCTCTTTTAATTTGGAAAGCAAATCAATTCAACCAAATTTAAGATTTCTTGTGATTTGATTTGATTTGATTATGAATTAATTCTATGATTGCATCAATTAAGCCTCAAGAAATCCCAAAATCATCGAATCATTAATCTCCCTTAACTAAATCCAAGATCCTCAAGCAAATCCCCCATTCTTTACTTTTTTTTTTCTTACTTTTTCTTTGACCAAAAACAAAATTATACCAAAAAACGAAAATAAATTTAAAATTGAAATTGAAATTAAATCAAAAACCAAAAATTTGTTTGAGTTTTTAATCATTGGATCTAAAATTTTGCATCAAGGGTCAATTTAAGATTGAAGGCCCGTTTTAATTTCGATATATCTGTGGATAAAATGAGATATCTACAGTTGCTTTTTCTTATGCATTTTTTGTGAAACAGAAATTGCGCAAAGACATAAATATTCATTATGTTCAAGTTCAAAAATAAATTTATTTAGACTAAGTCGAATTGCAAAGTTAAATGACTTGAATAAGGTCAAAAGTCAAAAAATGAAATGACTTGGCTTTTCCTAAAGTAAAAGAATAAAATGATTTTGTCTTAGCTGAATTCAAATGTGAAAATGATTGAATTAATCCAAAATCGAAAATGAAGGTGATCAAATTGTGCAAAATATAAAAGTGATCAGGACTGAACTACAAGTCAAAAAATTAAATGACTTGGATTGAATTGAGGTCAAAAATGAGTTATTTGGGCTGAATTGTGAGTCAAAAAATAATAAATAACATAGACTGAGCTGAGGTTAAAAATAAGTGACTAGGACTGAACCACTAGTCAGAAAAATAAATGATCTCGACTGAGCCAAGGTCGAAAATAATTAAGTTTGAGCATAAATTGAGATATAAGATCAAATGATCCACAAATTTTTAAATATATGCTTGAAGGTCTTATAAATTGTCTTCAGATATCTTCAAAAAAAAAAAGGATCCTCTAAAATAAAGGCTTTCACAATTTTAAAATTCAAAAATGTTCTCTTCATCCATTTTGTTTGAGTCCAAAAAAAGGAAAAAATTTTAATTTGAAATCTAAAGATTCATAATTTGGAAATTCAAAGGTTCATCACAAAACTTCACAGATTCACAAGGTTCCATAAAAAAAATTGGAAGATTGTAAAACCTCAAGATTCGAAAAAAATTCGTAATGATTTTAGATTCAAAAGATTTTAAGTTTCGCATAGATTCCAGATTCACAAGATTTTCATATTCATATGAATGGAATATTTGCAAGACTTCAAATTCACAAGAGTTTCAAATTTATAAATTTATAAGAATTTCATATTCGTAAGATTTTCATATTCATAAGAATTCAAATTCGTAAGATTTCAAAAGTCATAAGACTTTCAGATTCGCAAGAATAGAAGATTCATAAGATTTTAAGATTTACAAAAACTTCAAATTCACAAGAGCTTCATATTCACAAGATTTTTAGATACACAAAAATTCAGGTTTGTAAGAGTTCAAAGGTTTGCAAGACTTTCATATTTGCAAGAATAGAAGATTTGCAAGATTTTTAAATTCACAAAAACTTCAAATTCGTAAGAACTTCAGGTTCACAAGAAGTTAAAATTCATAAGAGTTTCAGGTTCGTAAGAATTTCAAATTTACAAGAACTTCAAGTTTATAAGAGTTTCTGTTTCATAAGAATTTTCATCATTGTAAAGATTCACAAACTGTAATTCACAAACAATATTCAAATATTCATATTCAAAAGATTTAAAGTTTCATATAAAAAATTCATGGATTCATATCAAAGATTTCAAAGATCACCTTCAGGATTCAAATACTCCCATCCAAAAATTTTAGAGATTCACGTCCAAAAGTTAAAGATTTTCATTCAAAAAATTTAAGGATTCACATCCAAAATTTATATTCAAAAAATTTTGACATTCAGATCGAAAATTTTAAAAATTCACATTAAAAAACTTTAACATCTCATAACCGAAATTTCAAAAATTCTCATCTAAAAAATTTCAAAGATTTACATTCAAAAAATTATAGGAATTTCCATCTAAAATTTCAAAGATTCACTTTTGAAAATTTTTAGAGATTCACATCCAAAGTTTCAAAGACTCACATTCAAAAACTTAAAGATTCACATTTAAAGTTTCAAATATTCACATTCGAAAAATTAGAGATTCACATTCAAAGTTTCAAAGATTCATATTCGAAAATTAGAGATTCACTTACAAAGTTTCAAAGGTTCTTTTTCAAAAACTTTATGGCTTCACATCTAAAGATTCTTATTCAAAAAATTTAGGGTTTTCACATTTAAAATTTCAAAGATTCTTATGCTGAAAGCTATTTTAAACAAAGGGTTTAAAATTGTAAAATTTTGGAAAGTTTTCATTGTCAAAATGAAATCTCATCATTAAAGATCTTTCTCATTCGAAGATTCAAAAGTTAAACATTTTCTCCCAACAAAGTCAAAATCTTGTATGTAATAAATGCCATGATATAATGCAAATGCCTTCTAAATGATGCAAATGCATGTCCTAAACAATAATGGAGATGCCATACCATGATTCAAATATTCACTACATGATGCAAATGTATGCCCCAACCATGATGCAAATGCAATATTTAAATAATGATTTAGATATTTACCAAATAATACAGATGTATGGTACAAACAAACAATGATACAAATGTAATATTCAAAGCAATGGTTTCAATATTCACCAAATAATGCAGATGCATGGTCCAATCAGTTATGCTACTTACAAATTCCTCTAAATGATGCACATGCATATCCAAACAATTATACAAATGTAAGACTTGTACACTTGCCAAATAGTGCAAAAACAATTATAAAAACAAAGCTTTTTATTACCCCAAAAAAGTCACTCTTGTCATATTGATTTGAAAATCATTTTTCTCTCATCCATCAAAATTCATATATACAACACTTCAAATTTGGAAATCTTCAAAAACTTTCAAAAGAATGGCAACCGATTACCTCCACATAGTACTTCTCCATGACCAAAATGTATCAACATATGACATTTAGATCTCTTGAAAACTAGTGATTACTTTCCAGAATGAATTAGGTGAATCTTGGTCTTTCTAAAAGAATGAATTGGTTTGGCATATTAGGATTTCAATTATTAAGAAGGACTTTGTCATTGAATAAGAAAAAGAAACTCAATATTTCTTTATCTAGGCTTACAAATGAAAGTCAAAATTTGAAAAATGATTCTTTTTAAAGTACAATTCATTTCGGCACTCCCTTAAGTTTTTATATAGGGCATTTTAACAAATTTCAAGACTGACTGTGATAAGCTTAAAATTTCTAAGAAAGAAAGAAAGAAAGGATCATACTTTAAAACAAATATTCACATTAGGGTTTATCTTCTTGAATTTCTTAAAGGTCTTCATTGTTCATTGGTTCTTTCAAAATCACTTTCTCTAATGAACTTGCTTGAGTAGCTTTCAAACTTGCCTTAGACTATCTTTTCATGTTTTTCCCTAGAGCTTCATTCAATCTTCATCTTTTTTTTTTTGTATTTCTTTTTTTTTTATGCCATCATGCATTTGAAAACTCAAAATTCATCCAAAATCCAAAAATAATGGTGATTTCCTAAAGAAAAACTCTTCAATTTAGATATCCACACTTGATCAAAATATTTTTTTTATAGGATATAATGTGTGGTGGGGTTTAAGGTTTTGAAAAGAATGGATAAAGAGGCCCAAACATGTGTTTAAGGTTAGTTAAACCAATGATCATTTTTTTTCTCAAGGACATTTGTCTTTTCCACTTCTCATAACATATATTTTCATCTTTCTTCTTTCATTTCTTTTGTTCTCTTTTTCTTTTTTATTCTTCATGTTTCCACATATTGACAAATTGCCCAAAATTTTAAAGCCTGCCTTTTGACTGTAGGCATTTATTCTTTGTCCTTAACTTTGGATCTAATGCTTTCTCAAATAAATCCTTTTTTTTACTTGCCTCATAATATGGAAGATGATCCTTAGTTGGGGTTTCTTCAAAAAGAATTCAATAGGCTCAAAAGGGATAAGCAGATGGAGACTTTTTTTGTGAAAAAAAAATGAAAGATGGTCATTTATCATATCAAATATGGATACCTCTATTAAAACACAAGTCTTAGGAGTAGATTTTTCTTTTGATTTTGGAATCTTTTGAATATCGCATATGCATGATGTTAGAATCAATTTTTTTTTTTTCTTTTGCTCTTTTTTTTTTTACAACTCAAGCTCAAAGTATGAAATCCCAATATAACAGTCTTTATTTTCACAACCCACACTAAGAGATAAAATTGATTCCATCTATAAGCAAGGATATTGGGAAAATTAAAAACTTGGGCTTTTTGGTAAATTTGCCCCAAAATATGGGCAAAGGAAAAATTTAGGGCAATGAAAGAAAAAGAAAAAGAATGTTGCATAAATCAAGATATCAAACAATGATATTGATAGGATATGATCTTTTCAATAATTCTTCCCAAAAAAGAAATTGGAAAAATTTAGGCTTTGTGAAGAAACATGATGTGTTTGGAATAGTCTTGACACTTATCAGATTGTCAAAATCTAAAATCTTTAAGAAAGAGCCTCATGTATTGACTTACAAAAAATTTTCCAAACAAGATTTTTCAAACTTCATTAATCTTACCCTTAATGAAGATCATTAACTTTGAAATCTTTCTTTGCCAAGTGAATATTAGGATCATAGGACTTGAAAAGTCAAGCTTTGAGTGGTGTGGTGGTCAACTGAATTGGAGTAAGAAATGGCAAGTGAAACAACTATGGATGTTCATTCTTGGTAGTAATCACCAATTCTCTTAAGATTGTTTTCATAAAAATTTTCTTTATAAAGAACATTTTTCAATTATGGCAAGAAATCATATGGGTTTTTATTGTCAAACAATTCCAATGGATGAAAAAAAATGTATATAAATACCTACATGCAAACTATATGAAAAACAAGAATTCATATTTACGTACCAAAGATTGCCCTAAACAAATGAAATAATATACATATAAAAATGTATATCCAAATACATCTATACAATGCATAGTAACAACAAGAATTCATATTCAAAACTATGTACAAAATTGAAAAGGCAAAGGTTTTTCTAAACAAATATCATACATACAAAGATGTTTACATGGATCTATATGCAAATACATGTATGTAATACATAGATGAAAACAAAAATTCATATCTTAATTTATGCACAAAATTAAAAAGGTAAATATTTTCCCAAACAAATGAAATAATGTACATACAACAATATTTACATGGATGTATGTATGTAATACATAGTAAAAATAAAAATTCATATTCACAACTATGTAAAAAACTAAAAGAAATAAATTACTCTTTAATTTGCAATTAAGCATTTACATATTTTAATATATGAAAAACTTAAATGAAATAACACATGAATGATTGCATGTATGCATGATGCAATAAGAAGGATTTAATGATATGAATGCATGCATATACAGTAAAAGAAAAAGGTTAGTAAATATGATATATACAATAAACAATATAAAAGATTAGTATGCACATTCAATATACAAGGAACAATTTATAAATTTACAAGCAAAATAATAAATATCCCATCATATGTCCTATTTAAGATTTTCTAACACAAGAGAAGGCAAAGATTTAATTTAGGTTTGGACCCTTAGGGTTATTTACATGCTAGGTTCAAGGGTTTAATATTCTAAGGGTCCTAAATTGTTTTTTACATCATTGTTTATTATAGACTAGTAAAGGCACCCCAATCCTTGCCCATCATAGGCTATAAACGAAATGGATTCAATTTGAGTGGGAATATTTCGCTAGCTCATGCAGAGACATGAATTCTCATGAAGATATGGTACTTTACTTCCTCCTAAGGGACGAAGCTTTAGTATATAGCTCATGTTATGCATATACAAATGAATGATAGATATAAAAAAATAATAAACAAATAAATAAAGCACATACAAGAAAAAAAATCTTAAATTTAATAAGTTGACTAGGATAACAAAAAAATCATTTACTAGCCTGACTCTTAATATCCTCAGCAGAGTGGTGAAACTATTATAACGTATAGATCTTTGAACTTATTGTTATTCATAGACTTAAGAGTCTCCACCAATCTTTTTTGGTTAGATGTAATTGGTCACCTGAATGAATCTATCATATTTTAAAGAAGGGTCCCAAACTTGATTCAGGTATTTTTAAAATGTAAATTCTTATCTACAAAACTAGATTTTAGGTTTGAAAGTATGGTTACATGTGAAAAATGTTATAGCACCTTCATAGTACCATCCAAAAAATAGTACCAATTTAATTTCAAATTATCCAAACCATAAATTCACTTTATAATTTTAACAAATAATTTAATTATTAAAAATTGATCTTAAAATTACTTCAATAGTTTGATAGTAATTTAATATCATTTTCTCACTTCATGAGTATTCATAGAGACTAATATCTACTCTGAAGAGGTTCCGTCATTGGATTCGTTAATGTATTTTATTTAGAAAAAAATTAATAAAATCCTCAATAGTTAGGTAAAATTTTACTTTAATACAGATCTCCTAATAATTTGATGAAATTTTATTTGAAAACCATTTATAAATTTTTACTTTGAGAAAATCCATTAAATCTTTTAATAGTTAGGTAAGATTTAATTCAAAATTTTGATCCTCTAATAGTTTGATAAGATTTTAAAATGTATTATTTTATTTTATTTTAAAAAAATTAAGACCTCAAATAGTTTGATAGGACTTATGAATTTAAAAAAAATTAGAAAAATAAAAATAAAAAATCAAATAAATTAGTTAAATAAATAATTTAAAAAGTACAAAAAAACCAAAAAAATTATATCGATTTGGCTTAGCTACTCACATCGACTTGGCTCAAGATTGGTTTAATGGCTTAGAAGCTTAAAAACTCGACCCGACTCAGTGATTCAGTGGTGTAGCTTTACCGTTCAGCTGGGAAACTATGGATCAAATGGGTTGGATTGCACAAGTTGGGTCAAAAAAAGAACGCGAATCTTCCCTTGCTAGTGAAATGCTATGTCCTAGTTTGGTTTAAAAGCTAAAAAACTTTTCTTTCCTT